>JAOBYK010308693.1:0-66395 GCA_025434845.1 Phenganax subtilis | reverse complement strand
CAAAAAGCTAAACAATTTCATGAAATTGAACGTATAAAAAAAAACTTGTTCGTCACAGACACAAGCCGAACAACTCCACAAGAAACTTGCCAAGGAGAAAGCTGTGTAATGTATAGCTCAAATAGAACTGATATACCTTCAATAACGGTGACGAGAAGCAACGCTAAAGATACAGAAATCATTTCCATCCAATCTGGGGAATACTTCCAAAAGAGAAAGGCCTTTTTGATAAAAAATATTTTCACCGATCCAAGCTGTTGCGTTTATAAAATGAACCCTGAATAAAAATATCGTGTTAATTGAAATAGCTAACTCGTGTAAAAACAGGATCTATCAATTCCGGATTTATAGAATTTTCATTCACTCTAAAATACTTTATATTAGACCATTTCCTTGTGTATTAAAAGGAGCAATTACGCTGAACAAAGAGAAATTTATCATAAAACAACTTATATAAAATGAATTGTATTCAAAGGATTCTTTTTATAATTTAAACCAATTAAAATCTGAATAATATAAAAGACTAATGAGAAAAAAAGAGGCAATAGTAATATACCTTGCATATCTTGAATGTGCGTACTATTTACGTAAGCGAAAATGACTGAAACACCAATTCCGTGTGAGAACTTTTGTGACGTAGACGTTTTAAACGTACGTGCGGTATCCCTTCAAACACTGCGATACTACTGGTCAATGTAGATCAAACTTTGAGATATCATTTTTTAAATCGACCAGTCAACTTTTTTTTTGTGCACGTCTTCGCTTAACGAAAATTTAAAGTGGTAAAATGGCGTTTGTTTTCCTTGAAGAGTTTTGAGGCATAAAACGAAAAACACGGCGTTGTTTTCTTGAATTTAATTAAGACACATGAATGTAGTTTAAAGAAGGTGACCCTTTAACAGTTCTGAAAAATAACAAAAAAGAATTAAAGAATTTTGCAGTGGAAAACGATAAGGGAAACTGCTCGTCTGGGAAAGCATCTAAGGCAGTAAATATCTGCAAGTTTTCATGACTTTAAAACTATTATTTAAACTCACTAGATCTGGCGCATGAAAGGCGGACGTTTCAACCCATTTAGCTGAAAGACCAAGCTGTACCTTGATTCATATACAACTATCGCAGATACGAATGTTGTCGATATCAACAGATCCGGAGTTGGGCATTGCACGAAGTAGAATCTGAAATGAAAGAAAATTGACATTTTCCTGAGTAGAAACGGCTTATAAACAAGTGCTTTAAAACTGAAGGTATATAAAGGGTTGAATTTTTTAAACCTGATAGTGCTGTGAAGCTCTGAATGACATCGTTGCTTTTTTCCACACGCCTTGCGAATCAGACAATCTAAGTTTCGTGACTTTTGGATAGTTCTTCGTATTCTGCACTTGATGCACTGTCAATTGACCCCTATATCGATAGAAAAGAAAAGCAATTTTCAACTTGTTATTTAATGAATAGATTCTTACATTCTTTCATTGAAGATACGCAGTTAAGAAACTTGACCAAAGTCTTAATTTGCTCTTCATGAAATGGTCGACGAAGTGGTCCAGGGTTCGTACACATTTCCTGAAATAAAATTCCATGACTTTTCCATGACTTTCCATGGCCAATTCTTAAAAATCCACGACCTGGATTTTCTGAATTATCAGAAATATCGTAGTAACAAGACGATATTTTGCAATTCACATCGAAAAGTATTATTTCAAATAGCAACAAAACCAACGATTTTCTCACCAAATTGCTTCGTGTGATATTTATTTACTGTTAAAGCTAATGCATTGGAAATTATCAAGAGATTTGCTGATGGAAAATCACAGTTTTCCATGACTTTTCATGACTAATACTCATTTTCCAGGTTTTCCAGACATGGATTTTAAAATAGTAAAATTCCATGATTTTCCAGGTTTTCCATGACCCGTACAAACCCTGATGGTCCCTCACCTTGATCGTATTCGATAGTAAAACTCCATACACATGTCGCCCAGGTCACTATTGTGCGGAACGAGTAACTCCAGTGGAAAAATGAGATCAGCGTTCCCGCTTCCATACGATGACATGTAACCTATGGGACAAAAAATTACCAAAACAATTTCGTGAAACAAATATAAAATATGCTAGTAATATTAATAGTAACCTTTGCCATTTTGTCCTCCACTCGATTTCATGACAAAATCGTGGCCATCACCAAATGGAACATCAACAAAATCACATGAATTCGAGTCAAATGAACATCCCTTTAATTTTCTTGAAATAGAACATGAACCTATAGAGTAGATCACAATTGAATGCGAGGAGAATACAATAGAAAATCTATGTATGTGCTATGCGTATATTTTTCATATTACCACATAATCTGCAAGTTTTTTTGCAGTTGTCTTTCATGAACAAGTGATATCTATTGTTCACAGCACAATAACCAAATCTTCTCCAAGATTCGCAGCTATGCGTGGGTTTTTTATCCGAACAGGCTGAAAAATAGAACCACAGGTTAACGTATATATATTGGTCACATTTACTGTTAAATTTAATGTTCTATAATATTTTGTGATATGAAACTCTGTATCATAATACCTCCAGCTTCAGGGCTTGTAGTTGGAACTATTAAAAAAACAAAAATTGAGCAACTGAAGACTCCAAAGTGATCCTCACATCAAGGCTAACGGTATCACACATTAATACAATACAGAGTGCAGACCTGCTGTGCAATATCCACATTTCCTTGCGCAATTCCTTTTCATATAATTCTTGTATAATTGACAGTAACTGTCTCGCCATCTGGAGCAGTATCGTGATACATCCGCACATTGTTGAGCTACAAAATACAACCACACAGTTACGCACAAAATTTACATTATTCCGTGCCTACCGTCTTTCACTTCCGTTATCTTGTCTTTTCGCATCCGCGTTTCAAACTAAACTGAGGCATAACCATTAAAAATATTTAGGATAGATGTTTGGCCGCAAATCAAGAATTCAGATTACATTAAAATTTGATCTATGAGTTCGCAGTTTAAGTGCAAAAAAGTCCTTGGTAACACAGTTTGGCAAGGAAAAATTAATGCGAAACGGTTCCATTGCTTTCTTCACGAATAATTCACAAGGGTCTACGTGAGTGAAATTTTTGGTTAAAAATAAAACAGGATTATTTGATAATTCGGAAGCATTATGATGATAAGGATAAATGATCAACGCTTTGTTCGATTATTATACAATTATGCATGCGCTTGGAAAAAAAATGGTAACTATAGGACTATTAGTTGATCAAACAGGATAGTTGTGACTGATAGTATTTTCCAACAATCAATACCGACCGATATACCCATTCGGGCCATCCAGCTAGTGCCATTTCAGAATACTTTCGGAGTAAGGACGTATCTTAATTTCTTAACTGCCCGGGGTTATATGACTCTAGAAATATCACTCATTTCACAAATTATCTCCCATTACATATAAGGGTTGTAATTGAAAGCATGTGTATAATATGTGCTATAAGACATAAATCGCTTACCAAATGTGGTTGATACTCCGAGACACACCAACGCTACAGCGCAAATTATTTTCACATCCATAGCATAAACCTTTGGTAAAAACAGAGTTCACCGAAGTATAGGAGGCGACTTAACAGCGAAAGTATCTTAGTGTCTCTACGTTTAGTTTGGCCACAGTTGTGTACTCTGTTTTGTAACTCTGTTGCGGTGGTTGTATAGAATGACAGGAAACTAACGCCTGCTGTGTTGATATTCAATGCAGATTGTTTGGTGATGATGTCGTTTCACCGGGATAGGGCGTGTTGATATAGTTGCACTTTCACAACTTTGAGATTATATTAATCGGGCAAAACCTGGTAGAAATCGGTAAACTTTGTAATGAGTGCAGACTGTGGCCCCGTTTACACTATACCGTATTCACTCAACACGATATCTTCGTTTGCTGTTAAGCCTGGTTTTCACTTGAAACGCAAGCATAAGCGAGAAAAAAAAAAGGAGATTTTTCCTTTTAGGATTACAAACACAAAGCAGAAAGAATTTTCCTTTGAATTTTCTTTTGTTCTACTTAGGCTTATGCTTGGCTTCTTATGCTTATGCTTGGGCTTGTGTCGATGCTTATGTCGTACGCTTCATTGCGTTTCTTTGTTTCGCCTTTTGTCTCAACTTGTGCTTGTGCTTGCATTCCAAGTGAAAACCAGGCTTTAAGGAGCAATAATTGCCAGCAAATATTCACTAGGCAGACAGATTTTGTATATTTCTTTGTGTCATTAGCATTACAAATCTTTATAGAGCATTGATAGTTGCAAAATTTGAGCCGCTCCGATAGCAATCCGGTATAGTGTAAACGGGGCCTGTGCAGTCAAAATGCAGAACTAAACATCTTCGTGGTCTCTCTGTTTAATAGAAAACCAATATTTTCATAATATAAACATTGTCAAGTAAAATATATCTAAATTTCTGAATGCTTACTAAATAGAACTATTATATATCATGAAATAAAAATTATTTGGATGTTACCAATGTGTCCAATAAAGTCTTCATAGGTCTTAACTTCTCCAAAACTTCCAAAGGTAATTGTACTCCGGTAGAGTGTATATTTTGTAAAACAAGAAGATGCTTCGATATCTCTGCTACGCTGGATAATAACATGGCTTCATCCTGCAGAATTAGAAACATAATCGAAGTTGATCCACGGTGTTTTACAACTCACACAATACACTTAACAAGTGAAAAACGTACATCTTTTGAAATGTGATGGCTATCAACTTTCGCTCGTTTTGCACCATCACTCTGTGAAATTAAAAGTTGGAAGTGAATGAGAAAAGATTACGATTCATTTTCCAACCATGAATCAAGTAAGGTAGACTCACTTTATCAGCAATTTCACGTTTCCTCTTTTCCGAAGCAGCCACCTTATCCGCTCTTTGCATCTCTTGTTTTCTAAGTAAATTTAGCATCTGAAAGCATAAACAAAATATATTACAAAAGTTGTAGGAATTTTGTTGCCATTGTATTCATGATATATCTTACCAACATACTCCCATCTTCGCCTTCTTGGCAACCATATGGAATCTGGAACGGATAAGTTGGAAAATACTCATAGAACGCCAGGTGAACAGACCCTCGCTGTGTTAAACTTACTGTACAAATGAACTTCTGAAATTCTTGTTTCATGTCGTCTGGAACGCATTCTCCCAGTACTGGAGTGTAAGGAGTCAGCTTAAAAAAACAGCAAAAACATAAAATCCCAAGAAGGCTTCAGCCTATTTTGATCTATACTGGTTTGCAATCTTTCATGCAAACGTACATAGAGTACCTCAGCAAACTGTCTCAAAGATGTAAAGGCTTCATTGTGGACCAACCAATGATTTGAAGTGATCAAAGTACGGAATATCCTCGAAATTAATGCCGACTCATTCTGAAACATATATAATTACACTGAGTATCACTCCAAGCGAAAAATACCAGTATCTTGCTCGTAGTTCCACAAACTTTAAAATAAAAATCTTTTTTCAGTCTAACCTGACCTATAGGAAACCGCAGTTTACCACATTCGGCCATTACACGCGCAAAGTATATACTCAGAATTTCATCTTTAAATAAATCAACAGCACTTGCCATGTTGCTCAGCACCTTGGTTTTAAATACGTGGGAAAAAAAGGGACAGTATGTGAGAAATGAAAAAACACAGGTAAGTACTCCAGCTTTAAACTGTGCACCTTTTCAAAATCTTGAGGTTGAAGCAAGGTTAACAAAGATTTCAAAATGTTGAGAAAGTTTACCCAGCAACTGTCAGAGATCTGAATATAAAATATTGAAAAATTTCTTCTCGGTATCTGACAATAGAACTTGTGTTAAACGTATATAGTATATACCGTTTTTGGAACTACCATGAATGAATCAAATAGACGAGTAATGTCAAAGACGAAGTTGGATTTTGTATCATTTGGTAAACAATCTAGATTACTTAAGCGGATCACCATGTTTTGAAGACAACAAACTATAGTTTCCTATGCAAAGAAAAGAACAGAGAACTATATTCAACTAAAGAGACACAAAATATATGTATATCAGTCATGCATAGCATAACATATTTTAAATTTTAAATATGATTAAACATATGAAAAAATATCGATGCACATCTTCACACTAAAACTAAGCAAAAAATTTTATTTACCAATTCTGACCGCGACAGGTTTTTGTCGAACCATTGCTGTAACATGGAATTGGAACAATGTACAATTTTCTTAACTACCTAGAGAAAAAAGTTTATTCACCAACTGCATTGTAGAACAATAAAAATGTGCACTATATATAAAACTTGTACATATTGAGAGGTCCAAGATGAATATCTCAACTGAATAAAATATCATGATCTCAGACCACGTATAAGGAGAGAAAAAGTCAGCTGGAGTGCAATGAAAAGAAAACATGTCCATGGTAGGTTAATTTTGTTACCATCGTCCGAATAGACTCTATCATTTTGTGAACTGGAATAATAGACCAGATATTCATATTTTCAAGAGAACCAGGAGGATATTCCTGAAAAAGTAGTTCCTGAGAAAAAAGCCAAAAGAAATGATAAACTGACAGTAATTTTTATCAATTTAAGGGAATGGAATGAAGAAAATACACTAGCTTGTAAAAAAACCCAGCCTGTGTACATGCAGGACTTTAATAACAGAACAGAGGTGCTACCTGATGTTCCTGAGCCACGAGAGGAAGAATTCTGCGAACCAAAGTGCATAATCTCTTTTTCTGTAGTTCGCTCTTCCATGAAACAGTAGTAAGCTAAAAAACAAACTACACCAAATTAATACATGAAAAGTACGTTATCATTTGTTTTCTCAAAATTTTATTGGCATGGCTAAATGATATAAATAGAAGGCAAACCGATAGTCTTTAAAAATATTCACATGTACCCAATGAAGAAAAAGTTTCACTTGACTGTAACATATGTCAGCAGTCATCCATCTAAGTAAAGAATAATTGAAAATTCATGCATACCCACCTTAGAAAGTTTGAGATTAAGAGAATTTAAAAGTGTACCTTGCCATAAAACACCAAACATCAATGGCAATCGAAGAGCTTATCTTATTTTCACCAATTACGCTTTTCAACAAAATCGTTTCCTAAGATTTCAAACATTTATGTTTAATTGTGTAAAGAACTGTGCATATTATAAATGTGATCTATTTAATGTATTACTCACGACAAATTGAAAGTTTTCCGAGGAAATTGCAGAGATGGAGGCAGAAAACCGTGAAACAACGTACTCGTAAAAACCGATCATTCTAGTGAGAAAGAATTACAAAAATAACAGTGGAATTACAAAGTTACTAGTAAATTGCTACATGTATCTGATATAAGCCAGTGTACCTTTGTACTTTTCCATTGCACATTGTTCCAGGTAATTGCATTGGAAAAGACATTTCAACAAAACCTGAGGAAATTGGTACGACAATAGATTAATTGCAAAGTGGCAAACTACGTACATCTAACAGCAAGCAAAAACCGGTATATAGCTAATACTTACAAAAATTGCAAGAGTGCAACAGAGCTTCGTATACAGAAACACGTTCTTCATCCTGTACGAAGGATTGAAAAAGGGAAGACAGCATGGTTTGGATATAATCAGTATTTTTAGCTCAAAAATCTACAGTAAGATTACAGAAACAAAACGTTACGGGTACCTCATGGAAATTGTCTGGTTTTATCCAATACGATGCTGTTTCTTCTATAAAAAGAAGCATTTTGGCATTCTTTTAAAAGTTATAGCCAAATCTGTAAACTGCTGAGTAATAGTAGGGGAAAACTGTATACTTCATCTTTATTGGTTCTACTAACCCGACAGAAGAGGCAGTTGGACAACAACATTTGCCAAAATATAACACTGTGAAAAGTTGTTCTTCGGAGGAGTTCCTACAAAACAAAGGATATCTTTAAATAGGACATTGTGAACTACAACTCTTTGTTCTTTAATAGCAAACAAATCAGGGTAATTCTCCAATGGAGAAATTATTTTTAATCACCTGTACTGAGACGAGTCAACAAAACAGCAAATTTCTTATTCAACAACATGGTCTTCAGAAAAGGCTCGACCTTAAAAAAAAAATTGTACCAGAACTGTGAATACTTTAAAAGCAAAAATGAAGGAGTTTCTTATTGAAAACTTACAACAATTATTAGAGCAGTTTTGGTTGTATCTGGGTTCATTGTTGGTTTGATACAGCTACTGTATGATACACTGTAAATAAAAAGAGAGTTGTTATTCAGTAAGCTATAACTATTCATTCAAAACTGGCATCTCAGGCTGTGAAAAAAAGATATGTTAACAAAGGGTTTACAACCTGATTATAGAAGATATTAATTGCAGGACATCATTGAATGAAGACTCATGAAGAAAATCGAGAAAATTCTACAATTAAAAATAAAACAAACCAAATGGCAAAAAACCTAGCTGATTAGCTTACTCAGTGGAACTTTTTATCAAGTCTTCACATAATTTATTGCTGAAATTGGTTGCTTGTGTAATAAAAAGACAATTAAAACATGTCCAAATTTGATTGTATACAAGAATTACTCAATCTAACCTGGACAAAACTCATCAAAAGTTTGATCAAAAACTTCAAAACTTTCAATGACTTGGATGATAATGTCTCATTCTTGACAAAATAAAATGTCAACCTCTTTAGTTGTATCTACCGTATCAGAACTAAGGTACGTACATATCACACTTTTGAACTCACTGTTGGATTTAACGGAGTATCTTTACTATTTACAAGATAATCATAACTTTGAAGCTTTCTTTCTAAAGTAGAACACATTTGGGACACAACTCTGTCACTCTGAAGACATTTTGACAAAGAAAAACAGATTGTCAAATTAGTATTCACTTCACAGTCACCAATATAACTTTGATCCTAAACAGGTGGAGAATAAAATCTATACCTGCTGATAGTTTTTGATGATATCCTTGTTTTTCAAAAGCAACCTGGTAGAAATTAAGAATTTTAGTTAAAAGTCTATGTTAATTATTAAAAAACAATGCAACCACACTCAATTGCACCTTATCAATGATTTCCACATTCCAGGTGTCATATTTCCATCAAAAAGTTCAGTTATGTCACATATATCCAGAACAGTTTCACATACTGTGTAAAGGAATACATTACTTTGTTTTCATTTGGTTATTGCACATGCTGCTCAAATGAACAATACCATCAGTAATATTCTGCACATCTTTATCTAAGCTTGTTGTATTCAGAGCATCTGTCTTCACACAAAGAAGTTCCAGTAATAGCTAATACGAGAAAAAAACTTCCATTATTTAAACAGATTAAAAATAGATACAAAAATACCAATGATTGTAGTCTACTGGAGAAAGTCACCTTTTGTAATTCAAAAGACTTCTTAAACAGTAAAGATAGATCCTGGGATACTTCACTAAATAGGTCTCCATATGATGCTTCACTTTTCTGAACAAAAGAAGATAACCAGACCACTAAGAAATGAATAAGTACTAATATACTACTAAAAATCCTAGTCCCTAACAGCACTGTAGCCTACCTGACAATGAGAGAATGTTGACTTGACAATAAGCAAGACAGGTACAGGAAGAGAATTGATTTGATTGATTGTAATACATTGAAATGTCTCGTTAATATGTTTGAGACACATTTCAATACACTGTAGTACAGTTAACACAACCTGGAATAAGAAGAATATAATTGCCATGTATTTAAACATGCACATGTTAAAGAAATGTTCTCTTTTCATTTGTACAACTATATACACACTATATCTATAAAATCAAAAGTGCATAAGGAAGGTGTTTCAATGTAAAAACTTTCAAGTTTATTGAATTTCAAGACTATGTCTTGATTAGTAGGAAACGTAATAATGTACCACCAGTATATCATGCAAAACATCTGATTTATTTTTTGACATGTTTTGACTGAGTTCATCTTCAAGCTGGATAAGATTTTCTATTGTGACAAATATGCTATCCACATACAAAGGCAACTAGGAAACAAAATAGACAAAGATGTAATGAATGCAGAACTATATTTAAAAAATATCATGCTTTAAAATTCAAAAATACATGTTCCATTTGTCACATTCAGTTACATAATGCTGGGCTTACTTCTGGAAATATATTACACAAGAGAGTTTTCTCCAATGTTGATAGAGACAATTTTGGTAACAGGTCATGACAGAGAAATGCCAAAACATCTGCAATAAACACCAGAATGAAACTATAAAAGTTCTAATGCAGTGTTTAGTATCAGAAACGAAGAATTGCATTTCAGAAGACACATTGTCCAATAGTTCAGTCACCCATAAGGATAATAGCATCAAACAAAAGAAAAGTTGTCTGGCATTGGAGAGAACTGCATATTAATAACAAATTGATTATTAATTAAGCGTAATTAAACAATCTCTACTGCACATACCAACTTTTGCGTTGTGTTCTGATGTTTCATGGAATAATTTTTATTCTTTATTAAAGAATTATACCACAGACATAAATTTGTTTGTAACTTTGTAACGGTGGTTTGACATGCTGTACTTTATATACAATTTGTACATGGCAATATATATGCCATTCGTTATCACAGACGTGTATAATTTTATTCTCTATAAATAAAGACTCTTTAATTGTCATAGAATGCACCAAAGGATATGACAGCTTTAGGAATTATTTCATCAACGTTTCCCTCCTCTTTCCTCCACTCTTGGGGTATCTTAACTCGAGTTGAAGCCATTACGAGGCAAAAAAAAGTCTCTGCACAAATTTGAAATAGAACAAGGTGATACTAGAACGTTTTGAAATATTTAGTATGTCTATCATTTTGATTTTGGAAGAAAAGGACAAACTTTAAAGGTATTCCTTCATTTCCGTAGTAAAATAGTAAAGTTTGTACTTGCTTCAATGGTAATGGTGCCACGTGATAGAATACCACCAATCGGAAACGATTAAAATGAGCGGGAAAAACAAGAAAACCCTAACTAACAACCATTGCTAACAACAAATGTGAAAACTGATCTTCAGATATAACTGGATCACAGTGAGGAGTACATAGGGGTAAAAGGAACATATTATTGCATTTATGAACATGTTGAATATTTGGTTGTGTTGAAAACATGCACATAGTCCATGATGCTTAGAGGCGATAAACTGAAGTAGCCAATCAGAGACGAGAATTTTAGGCGGCAAAACTTTTCTTCCTAATTTTCATCGCGCACTTCAAAAATTTAGGCGCAGCTGAAAAATAGTAAAATAATACCTGGAACGTTAGTTATAAAAGGTTGCAGAAGTCGTACGGCGACACGTAAGGTATGCATATACGTCTTTTGAGCAAGGCTGTGGAAATTTTCGCATATCTAGGCATGAAGTAGCGTCGAAAGCCATACAACATTTCACGAAGCAATACAAACTTAATAGATACGTTTTAATGACCTTCATCGCTGTTAAGCCAGCACTAGCCAAAACTATTGTGCTCTGATTCGTGTTTTGTTTTTGGGAATAGATTATTAGACGACATTTTGTCGAAATTACTGAAATTAAGTGAAATGTTTTGACCACAAAAGAATGTATTAAAATGGCGAACAAAATGGCGAACAAAATGGCGAACAAATGGCAAATAAATATAAATTCGCAGTCGAAGAAAATGAGCAAGAGGATAAAATTAACAAGAAACAAAAAAGTTAAAATAACACAAACACAACGGAAAAATTGCGCAAACACAATTAAAAAATTCGGGATGAAAATGAAAGTTGTGGCGAAAGAAGAAAAACAAAGCAACCTTTATCTTCGGATGTGTCAGTATCGCTGAGATGCACAAATAATTCTGCATTTCCAACCCCTCACGAACCACCTCTCGCCCGTACTATGTGGTCAAAAGCACAAAAATTCATGGGAAGAAGGGCAGTGGTGAATCATGAAATTATACAAGCTTATTACTTATCAACTTTAGTTCATTTTATTCATTATTGCAATGGACGTACATGTATGATACATACAATACCATTTATCCCAATCTCTTTTCTCTAAAATAATGACGATCATTCGTTTCCGTTTTTATCCATGTTCTCAATTCACTATGTTTGTAAAGAAGTTTACAAACGATTGCTCGTATGTACGGAGAAAAGACTAGTCGATAAAACTGGGTTATCGTTTTGATTTTCTTTTCCCAACAAACGTGAGGTCTGTCTCAAGGTGACCCTGAATCAAAAGAAGAGCACAGAAATTGATAAGAACATAACTAAACTAACAGGCGTAGCTAGCCATGACAACTGGTCATGCGATGCCAGTAAATTACTGTAGTCCTCCGTGGAAACAAAATACCTTGGTTGGGCCTCGAAACTTGGCATATGTCAAAGCGCTGATAGGATTATAACTTAGATCCAACTTGAAGGATACATGAAGATGCACAAATGCTTCGCTCTCACCTTAACTGCGGCAGCAACAGCATTAACATCAAGTAGGAATGTATCGTGACCAAATATGGAAGGAAGTTCGTAATACGTCACTGAGTGGTTCCCAGACTCTTTCAGCAATTCTTCAAGCTCCCTCTGTTGTTGAACGGGGAACAGCAAGTCAGACTGTACACCCATAACCTTTGAGAGAAAAGTAAAAATGATTGGTCAGATAAATCAGTAGGTATTTTTCTCTTTAATAACTGATCCTTGAGCTTATCAACTTCGCTATAGATTATTTCTCACCAAGGCAGGACATTTTATTCTTGATACTCCTTCTACAAGAGAGTTGTAACCATCTCCTAAGTCAAAGAGGTCCATTGCCTATACAAGGAAGAGTATATCAACAAACAAAAGGAAGAAACATTACCTTCAGTCAAAAGTCAACATGGAGGCATGGTCTAGAAACTTGGCAAACTTGAAAAGTCATTCAATAAGCTGTGATTTTGAGTCCATTGTTGATGCTACCATTGGATGACAGCTTCATCATTATGCGGAAATAGTTCAAACCAGATCTCCAAAGGCTTTTGGTCTTATTCATTTACCGTCGGTGATCGAGTTTTTCTCTACCTTTGATATGTATAGCATGGAATTAGGATCATATTTGAGACAAAAACTTTCACCCTGTAAAAAAAGGAAACCGGAGTTTTTTTTACAAAAACACATTGGCTTCACTGTAACTGAAAACCAAGGACAAGCGGGATGATGGAGGTTGTCTTCACCGTGCGGAAGATTCGACAAACATTGATGAAAAGGAGAAACGTATGATTTTATCCACGTTTTCGCGATCGAGTTATCTTCACATCCTCAAGGACAAAACTCAAATTATCTTGGCTTACTAAGGTATCATGGATTTTTCTCCACATACTTGATGATCAAGATAACCCTCAATCATAAAATCTGCTGCAAAACAGGGGTTTTTTGACTCGGTAGACTTGTCTATTTTTCGTCGTCCAAATCGTGTCTCCCATTCCTTGCCACTGCGATAACTCACAGTTGCAATAGACCTAAGCAAAGTTAGAGACAGAAATGTATAAAAAAGCATCCTTACTTCGCATGATAAACTCCATAATAGTCAGCAAAACGTATCGATTGTTCTTGCTGGATACCTAGTGAAAGGCATACCCCCTTGCTCCAGACTAGAATAACAAAAGACGTACTCGCTGTTTCGTCATTATCTACTATTAAATGAAGCCACTAGTTGTGCTGCGTTTCAAAAGATGATCATATTGTCATTCTCACCTCGCATTTTTCATCCCCAATGAAGGGAATGGACCGTCATAGTAGAAGCCATTGTTCCAATTGGGATCACTCATGAGAACCTGACGTTGAATATAACGCTGAGCAATAGACGATGGATGGGACTGAGCACACGAAGAGATTGATATCACCCTAGGAATGAACGCAAGTTAGCTCGGATTGCTCGGATTGTGAAGCAAGCGACTGCAAGTTCGTGTCTCAGGCAACGTTTATCCTCCTATTACAAGAGGGAGTAAATTGAATTTGTTCTCACTTGTTTGCACGTTTTTTACAATAAGTTATCATGCAAGAAAATGATATACTGGACAATCTGCTGTCCACCTTGTAACAATCTTTTGTTTATATCAAAGTGCCAAAAAAATCTAGACCTTTTCACTCTGTCTGGATACATAGCTGCCGCCAGAAGTGAAGACATTCCACCTAAAGATGATCCCACACTACCATGAATCTAATGTTGAAATAAGGAAGAAAGTTATACTTAGATGAACGAGAGCAAAGTTTATCCGAGAGATAGCCGAACCATGGCAAACAAAGTAGTTATGTAATTCATGTTGTCGTGGAACGCACCCTAGTGGATGAATATCTTGCTTACCGAGTAGATTCCAAGATGATCCAGCAACTGAAATTGCGATTCTATGATATCTTGGACACTCACACAAGGAAACGTTGTACCATAGGGCTAAAGAAATGAAACGTGTTGTCGAGAAAGACGTTTTCATCTGCCCAGGAGCTATGTGTCCGTCTGAACTCGTTCAAGTTTTATAGTAGTTAATATCTTACCTTCCCTGTTAATGGATTTATAGAGGAAGGACCACTAGAAAAACAAAACAAAAAGTGGACAAAGAGAAATTCTCTTTGGAGCGAAAACCTTCATGAAGTGCTGTGGAATTTATACAATAATGAACATCACAGAAACGTGACAAACGAGCCATACCTTGAGCCGTAGCATCCGCCAATGACGTTCACACAAAGCACGAAAAATCTTTCAGTGTCCAGAGCACATCCTGGTCCAATGAACGCCTCCCACCAACCGGGATTCGCGTTTTTCTGGAAATTTCGTGACAAATTACTCGTTTTTAGGGATGGACTCTCAGATAGTTGAAAAGCAGATTGTAGCCTTTTTATACCAGGATATTTTTGGGGCAATGCAAGTTGTGCAAGATTATACTACAGACGCTTACTCGATATTTTTTGGGCTTTACAAACTATCAAGAAATGGTCCATCAACAATGTCACATTAATACAATATGGCTTGCGATATCTCTCAAGACGATTCTACAACTATATAACTTGCCTGGTGACTTTTTGCATGTGACGAAGGTGATAATCCAGTGAATAACAAGATGACATTGTCTTTTCTTTCGTTCAGATCACCCCATGTTTCATAAGCTAGTATTAGTTCAGAAATCTCGCCACCACGGTAGAACTTAAATCTCTCTTTTGAATGGTAAATTGTGTAGCCAGAGTTCACTTTGTCGTACATAGGTTCAGGTCCATCATCCAACTTACTGGAAGACCTGGGGTAGAGAAGCTTCTTTACGGGAACTTCGCTTACTACATTGACTTGCTACAAGCCGACCGCTAGGGAGTGTGTAAGACACGATTTACCTCTGGGATATGGAAATGAGTTTTGAAAGTCGATTAGATCAGTATTAATGGAAAAATCCCTTCCCTGCTGTGTAGGAGAGAGCCCTTTTCTGGTGACAGGAACAATTAAGAAAAGAGAAATATGTTTTGTCTTCCCAGACGCAATAGGTACAAAATTTTGATTATGATGATTGGGATGGCGTAGACAAAACAGTTGCCTCCACTAAATCGTCAGAGTTTAGGAGTAGACATTTGTCACAAGAACAGTAATAAGAAAAAGGTTCCCAAAGCCAACCATAAACCACGCAGGTGACGTGCAAAGCAGGAAAGTCCTGGGTACGAGATTTATTCAGAAAATGCCATTTTGTTCGATAGATGAAACTAAACTGAGTAGTGGATGATGGGTCAATGTTAATCCATACTGCGTGTGGTCAATCTGATTATTGAATGTCAAAGATACAGACTTCGAACTTTTGACGTAGGATAAAGCAATCACGCTCACAACATGAGACAATACGTGACTGCGCAGACAGCATTTTGTGAAACCATCTTAACAATAGCTGACTCATGATTGTGACACTATTGATAGCTTTTCTGTGTGTTCTAAATAATACATTGCAACAAAAGTACGGCCGCTAACGAGCTGTGGGACCTCTAGTGCACCATGGTACAACTGAATTACAAACTCAGCTCAGGAGTATTAAACACGGCATGTGCAAGACATAAACAAATTCGCAATGGAAAAGCTCACCTAAAGTCATCTTTCCCACTCAATGTTGATTTTTCGCGATAATTCAGTCTGAAATGTTGTACGGTGTACGGTTTCCGGTAAAGTGACAAAGATACCCTTGCTGGACTGCTAAAACTTCTTGAAATACTCCGTTTGACAGCGCGCCCAAAGGCGTAAGATCTTTTAATAAAGTTAAAAGTTAGCATATTGTGATACCATGATATCCGCGTGAGCAAAACGTAAATAAGGCAAACCATGGTAAAATTACCATACGCTTGCAATGAGAACCAATCATTGCGCTTCCATGTTAATTCAGGTCAAAGATCACTGACACAATGGTTGAGAACAGAATTAGAATATGAAATAAGATATATCCTTGTAAAGTGGTTCTTCTTTGTCATTTTTCGCACATACTTTTGGTAGAAATATGTTGCTGTGAAACGTCACTTGTTGGTGTAAAGTTTCTTTCGGTTGCGGATAATAAATACAGTGAAAATATATCCCACCTGGGCTGTCAAAATCAAACGTGACAACTTTAACACTGACACCATTCCTGCGTTGCTTTTGGCCACAAAAACATGTCTAGTGCAAAAGGTCTTTTTATAACAAAAAGTGGCAAAAAGAGAACAATTAAATTTGCTGTAGCTCTCAAATATGAAACAATATTTGAAAGTGCATAATAAAGGCAACGAAACTGAAAGCGTAGGGAAAAAATACTTTACTTTTCAATATCATGGTAATGAACTGAATTGAAATAGGCCAAATGGTTCACTGAAGAATCTTACATTGTACAACTTGCTGTTTGTCATGCCATGCCTGGCTAATATGTGCATAGAGATGATCTAAAGTAACACAAGAGTACAGCTCCAATCGTTGCTAAATTAAATAATTTATTAAACACCCTCATTTGCCTACAAAATTCAACAGTTGCAGCTCACTCAACCCTTGTAATGCTACTTTAATATTTGCTTTGATTTTGGCGCAGTCTTTTGTTAGTTGTTCCGCTTGCAATGTCAAATAATCAACTTTCTTATCAATAAATTTCACTGCTTCTTCTAAAGTAAACTCAACAAAAAATCCATAACCAACAGCGACTAAAATCATCCTAGTGTCCTTCACCTCGGCTTGACAATAAAAATTGCACCCTAAGTCAACCTGCGTCCGCATTTTGCCGCCTTCGAAAAACTTCATTTTCTCAATTGTCTTCTTCAGTTGCAAATAGTCAGCAATCGTAGAGTATAATTTGTCTCTTTGTTCGTGAACTTTACGCAAATCTTCCTTAAGGTTATTATTTATAAAGTCTTCGTACTTCTTAACTTTTTCTGGAAGACTAAATTGGAAATTCGACTCCTTTTCAGGATATTTTGAATATTCCGCTCCTTCACCGGCCGCCATCTTAGATTTTTAAGCCCCAGAAGCTGGGAGCCTGGGACTCGGAGACTAGTTCGTTAATTCTGACTTCTGTGATTCAAATATTATAAAAAAAATCTTTCACCCGTCTGAATGAAAAAGACATGCCTTAAGTTTTCGGAGAGGCATACTTTTAATTTTAAGAATGTGCAATTTTATTTCCATTGGAAACTATTGATAGTATTGTATATTTTTCGGTATATTTTGAGACAAAACGTGTGAAACGCAATGCATTTCGGGAAGGATTTAAAATGTCTGAGTTCGCGAGCCGATTCACAGACATGCGCACTCGGCTCCGGCCGATGTCCGCCAAAATGGCGTGAAATTTATAGCTCAGAAAAAATACAAAAACAAGGACTTTACATCGATTCGATTGTTGGAAAAATACAAGTTTTTGGTGTATTGAAGTGTGGTGTGCATCATGGCTGGTTTTGACGAGGCTGGGTTGTCGGGTACGGAATATATACGTGAAAATTTGGCCAACTGTAGTGACACTACTTTTGAGAATTTTGTAGAACAGTTTCAGCAAGATAATGGCATTCTTTTGCCGTCTTTGCAGCAAGCATTGCCTTTGTTAGACTTGCATAATATCCCAAGGTATGAGTTCCATCATACGGTCATGGAAAATTTGCGTGAAAAATTGCAGTCAAGGTTTGAGGTGATTGGCAATGATAAATTACTACAGTTGTTAGAACAAGCTTTCTCGTTTATCAAAGTTCCTATCCTAAGGCCAGTCATTATGGATATGCTGAAGAGAGTAACGACCGTCCCGACAAAATTTATAGAAAGGCTCGCTAACGAACCAGAATTGTACAATAGTTGCTCGTTAGAGGTTAAAAGACAAATTTGGATCCAACATCAGCCATTGTTTGGCGATGCTGTGGGACCATTGCTTAAAGAGTACTTAAATGATAAGAATAACATGATTTTTGATACAGAAGACCTTACGAGCCAGGATTTCTTAAGCCTAGGGCCAAAAGTTCGCCGACAGCATACAGTTGTTCAAAAGTTATCCCAGATGATTGGACGCTCATTACAGCTCTACAATGTAGTCTTGCAGTTTTTGCGGACACTTTTTCTTCAGACGAAAGAGGCACACTATTGTACATTACGTGCTGAGCTACTCATGGCTATTCATGATCTTGATATTAAAGAAGTGAAGGAAGTGGATCCTTGTCATAAATTTATTTGGTGTTTGGATGCATGCATTCGAAGTCAAATGATTGATTCAAATAAAATTAAAGATTTGAGAGGGTATATGAAAACTGCCAAAACGGCTGAGGAACAAGTGTTAGGGTAAGATTACTTGTCATTTGATATGTCTGACATAGCCTGTAATGTTGGCATAATTTAAAAGAACTTTTCAATCATATATTTCTTCTAGTGATATTGCCATGGTTCTTTGTGATCCTTTTGCCATCAACGTTATTAGTAAAAGTATCATAAAAGTGCTACTTCATCTTACGACCACTGAAGTGCTACCCAGGGTAGGTTTTCAACTTCTTGTTAGCACAAAAAACTTTTAGCCTCAGTGTGTATACAGGCAGACACATGTGTTTTGTCACTTGAAAGATTTACATTTTACCTAAGCAGGTCTGGCATTGGACAGAGTAAAATAAAAAAGTTCAGTGTTGTGCAAATTGCCATTTAATGGACTAAAAGTCTCAATAACCAGGTATATTCTAGCATATATCATTGCAAATCAGGTTTAGTAAAATGACACTGTAGCTTAGCAAGAAGTTATGCCCCCCCCCCCCCAATCTAACCTTCTAACACTCCGGTAACGTGAAGCATTTTATTATATAGACAAGTGCAGATCTGACGTTTTTATTGAGTCTGCTACAACTAGGTTTGGGAGCTTGGGCAATGATTAAAAGTCAAGTATTCCAAGAAAATTTATTGGTAGGTATGATACATGTATAAAGGTTACTCTCAACAAAGACAAAATTTGAGTCACAATTTGTTGTTGAAGTTGAAGGAAATGTAGTTGAGGAGTGGAAGCATGAATTTTGAAATTAGATTGTCTTCTAGAGCAATGATCTGGTTGTCAGATTTATACCGATTGTCATGGCGACAATGGTGGAGGATTCTATCCATCGTGTTGAACAAAAACTTCCAAACAAGAAGAGCAAAGGAGGCCTGGAGCTTCATCACTCATTTGAAACTTCATTGTCTGAATACAGTATTTGTTTTACTGTAGCATTTTACCTTGCTTTACACATGGCAAAACACAAGCACAGGTAGATGCTTAGAACATCTCTACATTTCTCAATGAGTGGCAATGTGCCAGAGTGTATTCTACTTTGTTTTCCACTTTGACTGTTTCAACATTGTATGATAATTCTTGTCAAAGTGCAGATCCTTGCATCTAAATGTTTTGTATCTTGTTCTAGGCATGTTCTTGCTATGCTACTCCCTACAATTGCTTCATCCTACAGTAACCACCATCTACATGATGCTCACCTGCACTCGCTCATCACCATATTAGCCAGTGCTCAGGATGAGTTTGCCAATGCTGAGTTTTGTGAGATTGTCTTTGATAACTTTTTGTTGACTATGTTTAGTCAAGAAAGTGTTCTCAGGCAAACATTACGATTGTTGCATTTTGTCTACTCCAAAATGGAATCCAGTAAAGTTGTTAGTATTCTGACGGCTGCTCAGCCATCGCCAGAGGTAGGTGATATCACAGTTCTGAACCAACCTTTGACTAGCTGCATATCACAGGACATTCTACTAATAATGTATTGATTTTCTTGAATGATGGACAATTTTCCTTGTCAGGAGAAAAGTCTTCTTGCAGTCAAAGAATTCTTGTTAACATTTGTCTTTCAAATATTTTTTCACTTAGAATTCTGAAGTGATTCATGAACTGCATTCATCTATTGTTGATAAAATGGCAAATACCAATGGCAACTCAGTAAGCCTTTCTTCACTTGAGCAGCCGTTGTCTGCATCTTCGTCAGGTACATCAGCCTCATCTTCACCCCTCAACTACCTTCCCCCTTCATCAGTATAGACTTTTTCGACAGGTCGTCATTTTATCATCTTCAGAGAAATTTAGATATAAATAAGAATAGAGCCTGAGTATGTAGTTCTCACAGTTGAATCTAAAACTCTTTTGATATCTTGTTATGGTGGTACTTGCATTAGCATTCATATCATTCGTAAGGCTGTCTAATGTGAATCTTGTAAATACTTCAACTTAAATAGTTTTATTTCCACAGTCCACTGCATAGTGTCTTATAAAATTGATTTACCTTTATTTGCTTAATTGTTCTTTACATTAAGAAATGATGTGGGGGAAAACCCCAAAATAATCTATGTTTTTGTTGTAATATCTCTTGTTACAGTAGTAATGTTGATGTTCTTATTTTTGCTCCATACTCAGCTATATTAGTATATGTTTGACAATATATATAAAAAAAACAATACATGACAACAAATACAAAATTTTTTTCCATGAGGGCAGCTACATAAAGGATTAATTTAGTCCTACAATACTATTCATTTTGTACAAGTGAAGGCCAGTACAGCAGCTAATGTACTCTAGCCTTTAAACATGTTAACAAACATTAAAAATCTGTTTGGACTGCAGTCCTTGTATCTGTAGTATTACTAAAATTATTATTTTTCTCTAAATATTCCATTTCTCCATTATGTATAATACCATTTTGTTCCACTGCACTAGTTTCCAGTACTCCGCTGGTTGTGTTCCCAGCATGCTTCACGCTTCCATCTGTACTCCCTTCTGACAAATCTACCCAACCATTTCGCTTGTCAGGTGGGATAATTGTATGCTGGACAAAATTTTCTGAAAAATTGTCATCATCAGAAGACTCAGAAGTGGAGTCCAGTCCACTTCCAGGAGAGTTGCCATCGTCTTGGTCAAATGTTTTCCAGTGTTGTCCAACAGTTGATTGTACAGGGTCTGTGATACTATCTAGGGTGGCCAAGGGTGCCTGTTTGGATGCTAAAGGATCAAAAGTGGCAATTGTGTCAGCTGGGGGTGTAATTACCACTGAGTTTCCTGCCATCCCAAGCAGTTCATGAGCAATTACAGGCTGAGTACAGCCAATTCTGAGATTGCTGGTTTTGTGTGGCGTTGAGTGCATTGATGGATAAGTAGGGTTGATTAGGGTTTCTTGTTGTGTGGGATTGAGGGCAGCACTTATACTTTCATCACCTGGGATGACAGTCTGTAGTCTGTTGGCCAGAGTTTGTATTGTCTCTAGAAGTTCACGGTTTTTCTGAAGCAGGCATTGCTCTCTTTCCTACAAAGAGACATGTACGTATAAGTATATCAGCAATTACTCTGTACATACGGATGAAGTGAATGCACAAGTGGTTAGAGATTTACAGAAGACTGGTTGTATAATTGAAAATCCAAGTTATGTTTCTAGATGTTTACACATTTGTACATCGAATGGTGGTCTCCCAGCTGGTTTCCCTACTAAATCGTGAAGCTGCTATACCTGGGCTTGTACACGGCCATTTCTTTCCAGCATAAGTTGATCCTTCAATAACTGATTGTTAGCTTTGTACACTTCATTTTCTTGTATGTAATGCTCAAGTTGTTGGTTGAACAAAAGACGTAATTGTTCAGCTGTAAACCCAGGTGTAGTTCCATCTCCGCTAACAGGAGGCAATAGTTGACTGACTTCTACCAAAGGTGCCATGGACTACAAAATTACAATCAAACAAGCAGTATTTAAACTGAATGGATTTCTTTATAGCTTTAAACTGCTTCCCCTAGAGATTCAGCGATGGTCATCTCTTCCTAATTCAGTTTGCAAATTTTGATCCAAGAGTTCGCCCCCTTACCTTCACTTGGTTGTTTTCATTGTTTTCATTTGCATCCTGATCTACAGCGTCAATATCAGTTCCCTCGTCAGCCAACACTTGCTCATCCACTGGCAAAAAAATGTTAGACAAACTTAGTTCCACTCCATATCTGGAAGTCTGGATAGTAATTGAGAAATTTGAATTATCCTAGTTCTAAATTATAAGCGAGAGTGTTTCCTATCGCAGTCCTCACCTGTTTTGCTGCTCTTGTCACCTTCTTTGGTTTCGTCTGTTGATTCTTGTTGCAAACGGTGACAAACTTCGAAGGCCTGACCAATGGTACGTACGATGAATAACGCTTTGGACTAGTGTAACAAAAAATTCACAAAAACGTTCAAAACGAATGGTTTGTAATCAGTACGTCGAAGCACTGGTCGAAGTATAGCGTACCTTACGATAAGCTTTGAAAACACTGCATCTGAACTGATTGTCAAAGTTATCTTTTGTAATATAACTGAAAATCTTGAGGTCCATCGAATCGTGAGAGACGTAGAATATCCTGTTAAAATAAAGTAGTATACTTAGTTTTCTATGTCTTCAAAGTTGCCGAACATTAAGGTAATTGCTTTGTGCTACACGCGCGAGTCCCGCGTGTACATATTTTCAAAGTTTTCACGCGCACGTGTAAAATCGTGCCGTATGAACATCGATCAGGCCGAGCGTCGAAAGTTCGCTTCTTTTTGACCATTCAATAGAAGAGAAGCTTCAAAAAAAGTGAGTATTCGTAGCGTAGTGTTGTTTAGTAAGTATACTTTAGCTTAGAAGTAGTTTCACTCCGTGTTTTATGAATAACAGTAGAAATAATGCATTAATTCCACTAGGATTTAAGCTGTCAAAATTTTACTCTTCTTGTCAAACTTGCCTTCCAATTTGGTGCTCATGCAGGACCACTTGTTCCTCATCTAGAAGGTACTCTTTTCTCTGAAGTAAGTCATATTTTCACGAAATTAATAAGTGATGATGTATTAGTTTAGAACTAATGATATTGAGCTCCATGTGGCAAATTTCAAAACTTGCAAAAGAACTGGGTAAGAGTTATCAGACTGCAGTTCAACTGTGTGGCTGTTCGTATTTTAAGAATTGAATGCCAGAATTTAGCCATAGCCTGGTATTCAACTGTGTATTTATAGAAATTTTGGTTTACCAATCTTCGTCTTCGTTTACGCAGCGTCACTTTTATTCCATCCACAGAAATCGTTAAAAACACTCTTCGCTTTTCGATGCCTTTTATCTTGAATTCATACTATGTTGGAAAGCAATTAGATGTATAAATTGTCATGGCAACACATTTCCTTAAGAGATGTCTACGATAAAGCTTTACAGTTTATTCAAACATACCCGGACTTTTCTCATGGCTGTGACAATCTCTGTACGACATGTTGGTTTTGTAATCTCCAGCGTGCCTACGTACTAGTTAAGTAAAAAATGTTGTTGGACAAACATGCCGAAATTGCCAGACATTTTGTTAGCTTAATAAGGTGCAAGGGTTTCACTACGTACAGTTTCACTTGACAAGTAAATCATTTGCAAATGTTAGACAGAGTAAAGTAGATCTAGGCAGAGCATGGATGCATTTTCTATCAATGGATAAGGAAAACCATTTTGCTGAAGAGCTGGCAAAATTGTTGCCACATCATTGCTAGTCCAATATTTCAAAACTTCATAGTATTTCCAATTCATGCAGTCGAATTGTAATTGCCTATTTCAATGACCTTGATTTAACATTACTACACGAAAAAGTACTAACAAATATTATGTTGCAATTACACATTTTGATTGGTTTATGAACATTTAATTTTCTTTGCTGGATAGAATTTTGCTTATTTACTGTAGCATATGTTATGAGTATTCGCTAAATATTATTTACCCTAAACAGCGTGAATTCCCATAAAAGTGTTGCATTTTTAATCTAAAAGTATTGCATTTTTCATGAATACGAATGTCCCAAAATGGTTTTCGCTAAAAATTTCATTGGAAAACAACTTAGAGGGATTATAATTATACACTTATCCCTTTATAATATGTTACTGTCTTATTTTTTGATTTTACAGTTTGATATTTTTTGTCAATTATCTCTAGTTTTATATAATAAGCGATTTCTATTACTGTGTTTTAGTTCAACACAGCAAAGAAGCAATACATATTTTCCCTCTTACATAAGGCTTCATCGTTATCTAATTTCGTATCTAATCATATATTCATTTATTACAAACACATCATTGAAGCAAGGTTATAGCATATTGTGCGTAGACCGACAAATTCAATTGCAATTTTTAAATATCTATTTGGCTGTATTTTTAATTATATCTTGTGTTATAATGGGTTTAATCTCATTGCCGTGACCTCCTGCCTCTATAGCTTGATACTTATGTTAAACTACGTTCAAAACCTCTAATATTTTGGGGCATGTTAATGTTGTATACGTAAACACTTCTGTTAGATCCAGAGCTTTCGAAGGAAGACAAAGCCATGCGATGTTAAATCATTCAAATCCTACGCATTTGGATTTTAAGAGTCTGGAGATAATACTTAGCCTTCGTTTTTTCAGCCAAAAGAGATTGGTAGCGAGTTTGCATAGGGTTGTAGTTAGCAAATGAACAAGTTGTTTTATACAGCTTTGAGCAAACGAGAGCATACGTATAGTTTACACCGATGTCATGAAATATCCTATGATCCTCTGATATTGCCGACGATTATATCAGTGTTGCTATGTGGCCAGATGGTTTCTAGATTTTGTTCAGTGCAAGACCAATGAATCTTCCTCAATACCGTAGACAGACTGTGTACTACAGTTTATACAGTCTTATTCGCACCCGACAATGTCATTGTGTATATATATATGTATAGAAAAGTCGAAAACAGGCATTTAAAATGTCTGAATCAAAATATCATCAGGATCAATTTACCTTTGCCTTGAACGCAATGCCAAGTTGAAAAGCTTCTTGATCAAACACTGGCACTTTTCCCATGCCGTCATGCCTATCCTCAACTAGCCTATATGCCCACTTGTTAAAGTTAACCATAGGCATAGTTAATAGTCTCGAATTCACGTAAAAGCTGTGTAAAGACGAAAAATTCTTTCACCCCAAACGATGGCGTTTCGCTAACATTCTATACGCAACATGTAATTTGAGTCCGATTATGCATCATAATTCCTGCTGCCTCGTAAAAAAATTTGATACTGTCCGATTCTAGCCAGTGTATCTATGATTCTCTGCAACTTGTCAATAATCTGTCAAGTATTTCTCGTATCTTAATAAACGTGGTAGCATGATGATTTCGATAATCGTGACTTCATACCACCACGAATTTTGATTTGGCTTTCTTTGTCTTGTTATGTTGGTAGTGTAAAGTCTGTCTGTGAAATTTGTGAGTTGAATTGACTGACCGGATATCGATTGAAATTTAATGCAATTGCGGCACTCAGTATTCAAATATTAAACATCGTTGCTCGCGGGAGCTATACCTCATTGCTCCACACTTGCTGGCAAATTTTTTCAATTATTTATTTTCCACGCCATTATCGGTGGTCATTGATGAGTAGAGTATGATATTATTTTCTTCATTACTTACCGAGGCATTTAAAGTTCCATTTTGAGACATTAAATAAGTATACTATACAATAGGAAAGTATACGTATACTTGTCCGTATACTATTCAATATGAAAGAAACAATGAACGTTTACTGTAACATTCGTAGAAACCACTTGGAAATATATTGTTTTACTCTCTTTACTAAAACCCACTTGAATTATTGACATGTTTGTCCGTCCCTAACTCCCTGCAAAAAAACTACGTGAAAACAAAACAAACCTTGATCAGACAAGTTAGTTTTAACTATTCAACAATGGTTTTACTGTAGTCCCATTAAAGTTTAGTCTCTGCTAACAAACTGTTCAAAAATACATATACAATCGAGTGTTTAAGAAAATATAGACAGGTATACTACGCAGTTTCTTGGCTTAATGTCGAGGATTCTTGTTTGCTCCCTCTAACCAAGGTTTTGCTTTGAAAAGTTCTTTTGTTTTCTGTTTGCTTTCTTCTCTTTACGTTGTTGTTTCTTTTGCTTTTTTTCCTTTAAATTTTGCTTGCGTTTTTCTTGTTTTTCTTTTTTCTTGCCTTGCTTTCCTTGTTTCTGCTCTTGTTTTTCTTGCTTCCTCTCTTGCTGTTTCTGTTTCTTCTGTTCCTTTTTCTGTTGTTTTCTTGCTTTGGCCTTTTCTTTTCTCTGTTTTTTCTTTTCTTTTCGTTCCTGTTTCTTTATTTTCCGCACGTGAATCCTTAAAACGTGTCTTTGGCAACAGTCCTTGACGTTGTTTGCAAAACTCTGGCATCTTTCCATTCCTTTCAGCATTCGTTTGGGCAGTCCAAGAGTTGTCAAAGTGTTGTTGAGGTCACACGAGCCGCTACGTTTTGTGGCCATAGCAACACCAACTGCACAGCAAGTTGCTTCAGTAGCTATCGGCTTTTTCTTTTCTGCAAAGAAGCGAAAAAGAGTTCAGTTTCTTGATGAGTTGTTTGTTTGTTTGTCACACAAGGCATAGTGCTTTTACTAGACTCGTTCTGAACTTATTCTTTTGCTTCTAATAATTTTCTTTTTTTGGTTTTACAGCTGCGTTTGGTTTTGAATGCAAGCAATGAAGGTGTTATAAATAGCTGATTGACACCGCTAGTACGATTAACTTATTCCTACGCAATAAATATTAAGCCTTCGTCTAGTTTTTCTCGAACAAAGAAAAGTTACTTTTTAGTTTTAACGGTTCCATATTATTTTCGGAGGCACTTAACGCATAAGCTCATGTATCCTTCCGTTGTTTGGGTTATGGGCTATTCCAGCTTGCACAAACAAAGACAAAGTTGTTGTATTGTGTCATGTAATCATACGAAAGTAGAGTTAAGACGGTTTACATAGATCTGAGATTTTTCAGTGGGAGCTATTGAAAGGTCATGCGTTATTCAGTACATTGTCAATCTACACTCGAAGCTGTGAGCATAGATAAGCTTCCTATATTCTTTAGTACTCTGGTATAGTAAGATAAATGCAACTCAGCAAGAAATTGCAATTCACGTGTTCACGACCCAACATAATGCCACACTTCAGTCCAGTCTTAATAAAACTTGACCTTGATGAAAGGTATCATGCTGGTCTGTCTATTAAACAATGCACTATTTGTTGACACATTGGTGACAAAAGTTACTTGGTTTATAGATAGACAAATACCATCTTTTCAACACCGTCCTGTTGGGAAATGGCCAGTTTAATTAGTTAGAGCCCCCTCTGGTGCCGAAACCTGTTCTTTCTAGAGACTTTTCTGATGGGAAAACTGTCGCTCTGTCTCTCATAGATATGAAAACAGTTTTCATGCTATTATAAGCCGATACTCCTAAGAACAACGACTTCTTCTAAAAAAAGTTCAAATCCCTCTCGAGAAAAAGGAATTATGGTTCCTTTTGCGCCTAGCAGTGTCAGTCTGTCAGTAGAAATTAGTCTTCAAAGATGTTCCTACCAGAATTCTTACCCTTTTTCGCTTTTCCTCTTTGCTCAGTTTTGAATCTCCGATTTTTGATGCATTTTTGATTGCCATGCTGGCTCGGGTAGTTTGAACACTCGAGCGGTGTGGGCCATTGGACGTCGAATCTCGCAGCATACGCAGGACAATCCCCGATAGCTCTCTCGCAAAATTCACGACAAGGTGGAGTCACGGATTGCTTGGGAGCGCATTGTGGAACGTATACTGAACACAAGAACGGCATTGCGTTAATCTTAGTGCAATTAAGCTGAGCTAGAATTGGCAGAAAACGAGTCAAATTGTTCGTCTCTTCTTGAGTGGTGATTTTCGTGAATGGATTCGGGAATTGCGTTCGCTGGTAGCCCAAATTTCGGCATTCTGGAATCGTGATCTTCTGACACTTCCCTCTTTTCTGCTTTCGGCCAGCTTCAGTCGTAAAAGAAAAAGCAAGCAACAAAGCAATTGCGAGCCAGAACTGCGCCATTCTCTTCAAGAAAGAACACGACTTCTTTGTGTTATCGCTCTCCGTGACTCCGTCGTGCATTAAAGCTTAGAAGCGTATGGTGTTTCATATATACGAAGTGTCATTTGGGAAGTGCGCTATATTTGTGTGAACCAATGATATCGCTGCTTTAGCTCATAATTTAACCATGTTTAGACAAAGTGTCTTGTTACAATTTTGCTTTTCAACAACGCCGCATCCAGCTGGGACCAGCTGATAAATTGTTAAACTGGAATTTATACAGGCTTGTTCTGGGTAACGCCAAAATATTTCACATGTGAAAGAAAGAAGGCATTAAAAAGGCATCATCTTTCAATTTTCATGGGTGTGCAAGTTTGCGAAAACATGAACAAAAAGATAGAGCAATTTGAACAAAGACTTCCACGAAGACTCTAACAGCTAAAACTTTTCACTGTACATGTAAAACCCCGATGACATGAATTCATGTTCGCGTATCGTGCACGCCTTTTGTGGGTTAGAAGCGTGAGAATTTGTTTAAAATATTAGCAATATGTAGGGCAGGCCTCGTTATTGTTCAATGTATTCAAATAACTGCTTCAAATGAACCGTTTAATCGATATAAACCCCTATGCAAACACTTGAGACGTCATATATTGTTTCAGAAATGGTAAAGCTTAACAAACACAGATGTATGCAAAATTCCTTGGAGATTTTTCGGCTTTTTGGGTAACAATAAAACTGGCAATATCTTGTCCATCGTGATGGAATGACGTTGGTGGAGCCAGTCGGTGCTGTTGGTAAACATGGCGTATGAGGCACTCCTTCAAAAATTTCCCGTGATATTTCCGTCCGGTCACCTTTGTAATTAGGTTGGCTAATTGGCTTTGTGGCTGTGGGTATCTAACTGCAAACGGGCTACTGGCTGCTCCAATAAAACCGCAACCTGTAGCACAGGTTGCCAAGTCTTCACAGGTCCTGGAAAGACTTGGAGTCGCATAATAATAATATTTATTCATGAAAACACCATTACAGGAGTATATGAAAATCTAAGAACTAACATTTGGATAGACAGTTTACATATATTTACACATATACGGCGAAAATATATTTGGCACTAGTTATATTACAAACCAAAGAAGAGTGGTAGAGTTTTTTAGGGACTTGTGGAAATTTCAAATATTTTATTAGACATTTTTGGTATTCCCTTAGTAATGCACCATTTGGCATAATCAAGCGATTTTCGAGCATAACAGGATCACTGACTTCCGATAGATTTCATTAGTACAATTGCATTGCATTGTCTAAAATAATATTGTGATGGTAATCGATAAATTTGGTAAACATCGCATTTCACTTTGGGTGTCAGCAGAAAAACGAGTAGTTTTTCACTTTCCGCCCACCATGGCTCAATCAGAAGCTTCCATGCTTTAAATGTCGTTACTTTAATGTTTTCATAGTTTGCGCACTGTTGATTTCATTCAAATTGTTTACAAAATACGATAGTTTAGTAAACGTTGCATTTTATGATGATGTTTAGTTTACGATGATGGAGGTCATGTGGTGTAAATGAATATTAGCTCTGCAGCAGTTCAGTGGTCACCTAATGTGAGCTCAGTGAGTCATGTTGTCCTTCGGAAACATGTGTTGCTAAAAATATGGCATAAAAACAACTAATGCTATTTATTAGGGTCCTATTTTGGATTACGATAATAAGCTGGAGAAATAGTTCCGAGATTTGGCCAGTAAAGTTTTTGTTCCACTTAAGGACAACATTGTGTTTCGTGACTAGATTATTAAAAAACAAATAGAATTATTCAGTCAGATTGTTTCAAAACAGATTTTTTTAAACTTACACAACTTAAATAATTTTTACAGCTTTAAGACCACAAATATCTAAATATATATATAGTTATTGAATTATATTTGAATTTTAAACTTGAGCAATATTTCCAGCGATTGTCGTAAGTGTAAAGGACGAGTCACGATATCTCTGAACAACCGAAAAAGACGATTTTTAGTTGACTGTAAACTTTGGAGAAGTTATAAATATTACCTATTTAGAATCACTTTACCCTGAATTTAGTTGGTTTTGAACTGTTGAATTTAGAGTGCATGTTTGTTTGGATAGCGTGACTCTACCTATATGACGGTTACAACTACTTGAGCATGGAAATCAGGCTCTGTAAATCTATTTTTTACAAAAATACATTACATGCTTCACTTGCGTTATTTCCTGTTTTTACAGCTTAATCCATTTGTATGCCTGAATGTCAAGTGTGGAAATTTGCGTCGTTGTACTCTTTATAAAATTGTCTTTATCAAATTCAGCCAAAATATCAAAGGTATTCCATTGTTTTTGACTTGAATGACTGTTTATCAGTTTTGAACGTTCGAAATGTTTATCATTAGTTTATATACAAAACCAACCAGCTTATTGATGGTGTTCACTGAAAATCACGTGCGAAACAAATGGTAGATTTCTTTAATACGGAGCGCAACACCACTGACCCGAAGGACAGCTGTATTTCCCAACTATGTACTCATTTTCGTCACAGTCTTCCCGGCATGCTTTCGGCTCATCGCAAGTCTTCTTCACGGGCGGTCGATCCGTGACGAGACTGAAACTGAAGATTTTATGCTTGCGAGGCTTGTTGGGCTTTATCTCGTTGGTTGTAGTTTCGCTGCGGTTTTTAGTCGATGATTTCTCAATCTTTGGTTGGGGAGTACAGGCTAAAAATACCAATAATTCAGTGATTAAGATCAAAGATTTATGCGTTTGCGCTCGCAACGATAACGATTCAGTTTCATTTGGGAAAAGTCATACATACTTCTATGCTTTAAATCAAGTGAATTTACCTTCAACGTTCAGAAGAACTACAGCAGTCAAAACGACAATGAATAGCACCAGCGATAACTTCATTTTTTCTATTAACTATACTTTTGGTAGTCTTCGAAAATTTTTTTTGTCGTATCTTTTATTCTGTCTTGTTGACTGGCAACTGTAAATCGGTACAGTTAAGGTACAGCTGCTATATCTCTTTCTCTGGATTACTGCAAAAGCTTGTTTTTTTGCTCACTTATTTCTCAGTCTCTTCGCCAATGATCTGAAGCTGGCCAACTGCTCTATTTATACCAACTCCTCTCGTGACTCGTCCTTGAGTGCCTCTCAAGTGCAACGCAAATTTGACTACGCATTTGCACCGCCCCAAATATGGCTTAACCGATTTCTATATACTTCAATGAGAATTGACTTCCGTCCTTTGACAGTTTTCCGCATTCGTTGCCAGAAGTTTCTTTTTGTTCTCATGATGAGGCATAAAGCTAATTCACAAAATAGGAATTTTATGCTTCGTACATACAGTAGATGTATGTATGTTTATGTCACATGCAGGCAAAGAAAACGTTTCTGATTTAAACACAAACGATTATTTCACCATGAGCACCACTGGACGCCAATAGTTCGTTTTTAGTTGGAAAGGATGATGTTCTTTTTCGCATTGTTCGCAGTATACAGCTTTGTATGTATGTAGGGAAAAACACGTTGAGAGTAAGTTTGATCTTTGCTAGCTCTTACAAAAGTCATAAAACCTCCTGATTGTGACTATCATTTGCTGTGTCGGGTGGGCAGACTAAACCTATGGACAAAACATTCCAAAAAAAATGTGAAGATAGTCAGGTTTATGGCAACTTCTATGACATCTGAAAGAAGAAACCTTGTGGCTGGTTTGAAATGGATTGAACTGGTGGCAAGGAAATCACAGAAAAATTTCAAAACTTGGTCAAAAAAAAGGTCTATGCCAATTAGTAACTTTCTACAGTAAAATGGCAGTCAATTTTGTAATATTTATTTCCTTAAAAAACAAACAACGCTTGTGATGCAATGCGGAACAATCATTCCACGCTCTTTGTTAGCTAAAGAAGAGAAAATTAGCCATACGAAGTTGAAGTCTTTCAGAAAAAGGAAATTGAACGAATTTACTCTATATTAGTTTGTGTTTATACCAGTATCAACTTCTTCCTGTGTATGACTATAGATTTTAGTATAAGCCTCACAGGGCAGCGAAGGTCAAATTGACAAAGTTTTGAAGTTTATACTCGTACATGATACATAAGAGCCAGCAAATTAAACTTAAAAAATTAGCATAATTTTAACTGCAAGTTGACAACCATCTACTGTTGTTTACTGCACGAATCACAAATCTATATTTTATCATTTTGGCTTTACATGTCGTGAGAATGCAAATTCAAAGTGATGATCTAATTATTCGCCACTTGACAAGCTGACACACACCCATGCATGCATACATTTACAGTTGAAGAGGAAAAGTGCAAAATGATGAAACTCTTGCCTCAATGTTATAATGGCTATTTTTCATGCGGCACATGCGTGAATGTATGGTTATTTTGACCGTTTACATCACGTGAAGTAGGATTTGCATCCAGTCATTTTAGAATAGATCTTCTATGGTCACAAAGGGTGTACCATAGTTGAGACTACAGAGGCGCCCACATTTGGAGGTGTTTTTCGAATTAGAGAGGTGCCCGCATTGTAGAGGTACTAGATAAGTTTTTCAATCACGGTTTGGGGGACTTTCAAGTGATATATTATGTTAAATGGTGATATTTGCGGTAAAGTTCAAAAGAACGCCTTTGTATATTGTTCATGTGAAAAAATCTAGAAGATATCACATAAGTATGTTTGTGCATGGTGAAGATATATTTTTTCTGGGTTTTTTCTGGCAGTTTGACCGATAGGTGCAAAAGAAGGTTCTGGTATTTTGCGTTATCATTGTGAATCGGCTAGGATACGTTACTTTTTTTTAAGTGGTGTGCTCAAGGACTACGCTTCAAGTGATCATTTAACGACACCTTATAAGTGCAACTTATAACGGTTAACGTTTCGAGCAAAAATATTTTAGTGGGCTGGGCATAGCTTACGTATTACGTTTGTAAACTAATTAACCACAAGACGGGGTTTGTAATCTGTAGGACGTAATGGTTTAATTAAAGACAGAAGACTCGACCAAAGTTTTTCTTCCATCTTTTTTTTCTAATTGAAGGCCATTTTCTGTTACGGTCATTTTGCTCGCGCGGGCGGAGCGCACAGTTTTGAACATGCTCTGTCGTTGTCTGTCGGCGCTTGGTCTCGCGTGCACGCCAGGGGCCGGTTGTTCGTAAGCCGCTTAGCTTTAGACGGTGGATAAGTCGAAATGCAAAAACATTCCCACGCTTCTTCTGAGCTTTCAAAATCAAATATTATTTAATAAAACTATGGGTGAATTTATTGTACTCAGTTAAAAAAACTTTCAATTTCGTTGTACAAGGAATACATAAATACTATTTCTATTTTGAACTTATACGCCGTTTAAGCTAAACGGCGTACGAACAACCGGCCTCAGGAAAGTTCAAGGAAATTCAACTTTCTCCGTGTGTACGCGAGATCAAGAGCGCACAATCAAGTGAATCAACAACAGAACATGTTTAAAACTGTGCGCTCCGCCCGCGCGGGAAAAACGACCGCAATGGAAAATGGCGTTTATGAGACAGCGCAAGCTGAAGAAATTGTCATTAGGGATGTAGTTCTGAGACTTTGTCAAAGTTTCTTCAATCGTTTCGTCTGTTTTTATTATATTATTCACGGTAAAGATGATGTGTATTTACTTTGATGAAGGTTGCGTCTTGAAATTTTCTAAATCATGTCTTTATAATTATTATTCAGCATGCCCTCAGTTATAATTATGACGTATTTGTATATTTTTACCCTTATCAGTCAATAACCTCTCGGGGTAGATCCTCTACGTACTTTAACGACATCAATGCGCTTCAATCATCTCGAGTGGCAGTTGACGTTAAAAGAGCCAGGGTAAAGTAACAATCTCTTTGTCACTGAATTCTCATGAAGAAAGTGGATTTATTTCAAATCACATTACATATGTTCATAATTATATTGCGTTATAAATAATTTATTGTAACAATAAATATAGTAAGTAGTTTTCTGGTGATAACTGCGAGTTGACCACCATCAGTTGATGTTCACTAGTCATAGTGAAACCCAGTTATTCGGCGTCGAACATAACAAACTATAGCTTTCAAAAGTTTTATATTATCTTCGAACACAACAGTTGGTTGGGAAACGACATTGAAATCTTCCTTTGATGTAAAATTCACTATTAGGTCCTCCGCATTCATCTTCGCCTAAGCATTGTCCGTCTACTTCTGCGCATGTTGTTCGATCTGGATTGCTTGCCACTACCGCTGACGATTTACGGAATTTGTGAATGGATGGTGGGCGCGTCTGTGGTTCATTCGTAACTATAATTGCCTCGGTATGTGGATAATTAGATTTTGGTATTTCAGGTTTTTCAGTAATGGTGGTTGGAGTGTTTTCGTCCGGGCTTGTTTCCTCTGCTTCTTGCTTCGGGTTTTCTTGCTCTGATTTCTCGGTAGGTGATAGAACAGTTGGAATTTCTGTGGTGGCTACCACTTCGGTTTGTATAACAGGCTTGTTCCTCCTCACGCAACAATTTGTTGGATAGGAACAGCTGAAACGTCCTTTTATATACTCTTTCTCTTCACACTCGCTTCGACATTTTCCATCAACACTCTCGCATGTTCTGCTGACTTCATTGCTTTCCACAACAGCTGGGCGCTTACCAAATCTGTGAACAGAATCCGGACGACCCGAATTGCCTGTGTCTTTAGGTTTTTCAGTTGTGGTTGTCTTTGGTCTTGAAATTATCTTTGGATTTCTTCTTCTGTGGACACAAGCTGTTAGAAAAAAATGTGGTTGGTTATTCACCATTACTTTGTGAAGCTTGCAATTAAATCCTGACAGCAAGTCCACACTCCTAACTTCGATTCCCTCGTTTAATTCTATAGTTAGCGCAATACATATATGGTATAAAATTGAATTGTTTTAGCTGGAAAAACAGTGAAACCTACCTTCACTTGCGACAAATAGTCCAAAAAGCACAAGAGCTGCTGCAAAAAACTTCATTCTTTGTTGACCTCAGTATTCGAATGTAAAGTCTTCAATTTAAGGATGTAAAATTTTTTCCTATGTTTTAGTAGCTTTTTCCCGTTGTCTTTACCTTCGTTGTTGAGGTGTCAGTTCTTGAATGAAGTGCGGATTGAGACGACTTCCTTTTATACTCCTTGGTCTATCTGCCCTTGGTTAACCGTTTGGCCGTTTACTGCGGCAAATTCGTGATATGGAAGTGTATTTTTTTGAATGGCGTGGGCGTTGCCTTGGTGACGAGGAAATTTTGGCATCTTTTCTATGAGAATTTGCCGGCAAGTTATTTACTGTTGCTAACTTACTGTAAGAGTTGAAAGCTAGATTTGGAGTAGTTTGCTGACTATAGTCGAGTATTTAATGATTTGAAAACCTTCAACCAATATTAATTGAATAATCAAAAGTTATTTGATATTTCTGATGTTTTCCCTATTAAGGATCTTGGTTTCCTTAAAACGCAAAAAATGCATGCAGCGTATTTTCATAATAAGAGAACTACGTATATAGTTCATCTAAATGCCTGTAATAGCGCTCGTTTTCATTGCATTTTAAGGATATAGAGAATTACAACTATGCTGTATTGTGTAATGGACTTTAAGACACTCGACATTAATAGCTGTTAATTGTAGTTACTTGAAAGTTGCAATTGACATCCTTTGCAACCACAATAGATGCGATGTTAATTTACAGTTCTCAAAAGGCTATATTTGTTTAGTATTTACGATTGCAATGTAGTCTAGTCCTGTCTTTCACGTCTTGTAATTAAATTGACTTTTTGAGGAGCAAAATTTTAAACAACTTAAGAAAGATTATAGTTTTGGATAACCTATTGAATGCTCTTGTAGGGTACGCAATTATTACAACGGTATTTTCTTTTAAAAACTTCACAAAAGGACTATAACTTTTAATAGAATTGCTTTTTTTTCTTATCAATCTCATTAGTCAGCATACATGTGGGTTAAACTGATGTTACTGGAGTAACATGTTGAGATCCAGATATGTGTTTTCAATGAGAATGAACGAACGAACGTTCTATTTTTGACGAGAATGTCTTGAATTAAGGATGTGGTAATTGATGGAGGCATTCACAACAGCAGTATATATTTACACTAACAACAATTTTAACGACCAAACTAAAGAAACTCAAACACCTCTCATAGTTCGGGCAAAAATAGCTTAATTTTGTCGCTCGTCTGGAATTGCAGTTGCTTGATTATATGGTCTGGAATTGAACTAAACTGGTCAAAAATTCGAGTTTTTTCTATATCAAATTTTGCAAACAGTAATGCTATCTGCTGATGTGTAAAAATGCCGGTTTTGCTAAGCGCTAAAGGACGAAAGGAGATTCTGGTCAACTTGTAGTTTTTATGAGAACCTGATGTCAGTATATCAGCTTTCATTTTGCGTGTAGTCATTGCCCTTCCTCTTGAAATTCTCCAGTACTTTGAATCAGTGCGATCAAGACGGCAAAGAGTCTCTCACACTTATCTTCCGAGGATAGAAATGTAAAACTTTTGAGTGGGATTGGGGTATGAAGCTGCATTTCTGAAAGGAAAGAGTATTCTCAATTAATTAATATGAGTGCATTGCACTATAAATACGAGATCTAGCTTTGAAAAAGAGTTGATCATGATTAACCGCAATGAAAAATTGGAATTATTTTCTGTAACGGTTGCAAAAAGGTCTACATGCATTTGAGTTATTTTTTCCAAGAAATCCTCGATATACCTTCATTGACCTTCGGTGCAGACAGTTCTTGTACGTCAACGTTGATCCAAAGGAATAAAGTTCATGAATATCCAATAGCAACTGACAATCTTCGTGCTGTATTGAGACAAAACACTGTAAAACTTACGGAAGTTCCAAGGAAGTTGCTCGTCGTTCTAGTCAAAGATTTTTGGAATCTGTGTCATGCATAATTTTATCTCTTTGTTGGAAAAATGAATTAGAACAATGATGTGACCGTTATGAAATGGAAAATCTAATAGTTAGCCATAAATGAAACTTTTTTGCTATCGCTGATAATCATCACTTATTTACTGGGCGCGAGGGAAACAGTGTGTTTTGTGGCTGCAAGACCGCCGTTGTTGGCCGAGGCGAAGCCTCGGCCAACAACTGCGGTCGAGGGGCCACAAAACACACTGCTTTCCCGACAGTCCAGTAAATAAGTGTTTTATTATATACCAATAGTCAAAGAAACAAAGTAAAGAACAAGTGAACGTAAAAGCACGAAATATTTTTTTGTGAAAACGTTAATTAAAGTAAACACTGCAGTTAAAAATGGCGTGCTTTTACTGTCGTCGAAAGGTTGTGTCCTCTCGTGATGGCGCACGTGATTTTGTTCGTTCAGTATTATTTCGATGGGGTAGGGATAAAACGCTGAAACTGAATCGCGGAAACGGAAACTGAATGTGGAAACTGAAATGGGGATAAAGCGGTGAAACGGGATAAAACGCTGAAATAGGGATAAAACGCTGAAATGGAGATAAAACGCTGAAATGGGGATAAAACGCTGAAATAGGGATAAAACGCTGAAATGGGGATAAAACGCGAATTAGCCTTTCTCACGCTATACGACCAGGCCTTACCCGCCATTTTTGGGTGGCAAACCGCGCGGGGCCAGAGAATGAAAACAATTTTCAAGAGCGAGTTTTGGAAAATATTAGCGAGAGTTACAGGTCTGTTGTCAAGCTATATCTTCAAACTCAAAAGGTCAGTGGTTTTATCCCTGCCCATTTCGAGGGCTCTGATTATTTCCACCTCGCGCTCGTTGCGAGGGAAACAGCCTAATTTGGTTTTTCTCACGTGGTACGCTATCGACCAATGAAACACTAGAAAAAGGGGACTTTGACAATTGGTATATAATAATATATATTGTTGTTAGTTGCCAATACAGTGGATCAACCACCTGTATTGTTTGGCAAAAAGTATGGAATTCAACATAAAAAAATAAACTACTACAAGCTACATTATATTTCAATATGCAGCGGTAGAAGGGCCTTTAGCTGACAGAAAGCTGTTGAGTGGTAGCCACGCGTGGCGCTTATAATCCAAATGTGATCCACGCGTTGGGGATTGCAATTAATGCTACAATTAAGAGAGAGAAAATTGACAAGAAATGGTAAATGCCATGATAGATTAAAAAGAAATCGTTTACGGAACTCGGCAATATTTTTTCAATATTGTTATAAGTGACTACATAACAGGCGAATTTAGACAAGTTTTGTAGTTCGTTATATTTTCATACGACTGTTTAAATAGATCACATATTAAACATGAACGTTGACACGAACACCGGGAATGTATGCTATGTCAAGGGATTTTTATAAAGGTGACGCGAAAAAAGAGCATGCGGGATTAAAAAAAATTGTTAGATAGAGTTAATTATACATATCTTGAATTTGATGTGACTCTTATTTTGTGTATGACTCTTCGACCCAATTAAATATCGGCCAAATTGAAGGCCGCCATGACGGCCAGGTCCAATTATGGGATAGCTTAGTGGGTTACTTATGTCTTCTCCGGAAGTCAGCGCCACCTGTTAGCGGTACGTAATTACACATGGTAAATAAACCTGGATTCTTTATGGAACTATAAGTGCTGTGTGTCCTCCATAAACATTATCACGGACACCCTTTTGATATTTTCATGTTTTTTTTTGTTATATATCGTTCTACTTTATACCGGCGGACATTTCTTTTCTAGTCTAGGTTCTGGCAGTTCAAAGCCAAAAAAAAGATGAGAAAATGAAAAAAAAATCAGCAAAAAGGTAAATAATTCTAGTCTAATCTGCCTTAATTTTCAAGTTCCTTTTATGACCGTACACAGTGGCGTCGCCAGACCTAGAAAGGTGGGGGGGACGGTCGGACGGAACAAAGTAATGACGTCATGAGTGTAACTAATAAACGAAAAAACTAGCAAGTTTAAAGACGATCGGCAATACTTCATGTTACAAATCTGTTATAAGCATAGATTACAAGGTTATTCCGGATTATTTTCTCCATCAGATATGGATGTTTTAAAGCCTGTTCATTGTTAACGTACCCCCCCCCCCTTCTTTTTCCAGCTGATTTGGAAGAATCTGAAAAGTGATATTTAGGAGAACTGGGGGGGACGTGTCCCCCCCAGTCCCCTCCCTGGCGACGCTACTGACCGTACAGTTTGAGAACCATGAATAGTCTTCCAGGGTTGTTTAATTCAGCGTAGCACTTCAGTGTTTAGTCCCGATTTACAGCAATATTATCACGAAGAGAACTAATATGCAATTAAGACTATAGCTATTTTCTAGCTAAGTCATCCAATCATTGTCCATCACAAACGCACTTAATCTATTTCATCAATACATTTAATAAGAAATGCTCTATTTAAAACGCCGCATGATCAGCAGGACACATGTCGTACGTGCAACTATTAGTGAGTAGCTGCGATCTCTATATAGTCAATTAAGCATTTGGACGTTTATTATAACACAGAACTGGACGTTTTAAAATGGCGGAACCCGAGCCGAAGTATGAGCCTAATCCCCAAGCGGAACCTGAAGGAAATCCAGGAAAACTTCTTCCTAACGCCGAACCACGAATAGACATTGTTTCAGCTGGCAAAGCATGGCGTATTATGTTTAGCTTTCATTGGATCTTCTTTTCACTATGTTTTGCTCTCCTCGTGTTGTACAACTCTTACCAACTGTATAAGACGTATCGTTTAAAACATATGGCGAACAGGAGTTATGTTTCTATTGTTCAAACTTTGGTAATTCTTCTCGGACTAACCAGAGCTTTAGCATTGTGTATATCACCGTATGAGCTAACAATTAACACTCCCGGGCAAGTTCCTTATGTCATACCGCGTTTGCTCTTCGCGTTTGGATTCCCGTGTTTGTTTTCCGGCTACACATTTGTGCATAAGATCTTCCTAAATGTGAGTAAAGTGCAAATTATGGGGAGAAATGCGCTTGGAAGTGGTTTAGTCATAATTGTACTCGTTGTCCATTTCATTGCCGTGCTATCCTCGGAGATTGTCACAAGTTATGTTGTGGGTGTACAATTTTTGCTCGTCATTTGTGCTATGTACTACTTCACTGGTTGTTTGGGCATCGCGACGAGCTTACTCTTCAGCGGACGTCGCGTTGTGCAACGGACAAGAAAAATACACTCTCAATTAAGCCCGTTTAAATTGAAACATACCAGTTTGGACATCGCGTCGGAGAAAACGAAAGAAAAGACGGTACAAGTTGCATCAAAAGTTATTAGGATTACAGCTTTGGCAGTCATATTTGGATTCTTAGGCTCCCTCTTTTATATCTATACTCTAGTGTGGATGATTCGAGCCACGCTAGGTGATACTTCTTCGCCTCGTCCATGGATTTGGTTGATGGTGAATTCTTTTTTACGACTTTTCGAGTTGTTTTTGGCCGCAACAATGAGTTACGCTGTGGGTTCCAGTTATCAGCGAAATTCGCATACGAGGATATTTGTTTCTCGTTGCGAAGAGACCGTGAATTCGGCGGCATCTTGACTTTTACGATTGATTTTTTTTTAATTTATCCGCGTTGCAGGAGATCATTGTGCTTTGGATTGAGACTGTTAATACATGCATACGAACTTTATCACTTCTACTCCAGGGTGGATAACTAGTTTCCCTAGTGTGGATAATTGATTTGAATTTTCCCTTAACTGAATCCACTCCATCATGAAACGGATAGGAGAGATTTCTTTGTTTTGTGAGTGGGTTTGAATTGAAGAAAAAACCCAACTTTTTGTCTTCTATTTCACGGAAAATCACAAACTATTAAAAATTCTAAATAGTTTTATCGTAGTTGCTTGCCTGACTTTTGGATCAGTGCAATATAAATCTTTATCGTAGTTTGTCTTTTAAAACACTTTGAAATGATTTTATCAGTTTATGCGCTTCCAGAAGTCATTTGCAGGAACGCAAAATAAAAAAGTCATTTGAAATTATTTTATCATTGTATTTTATGTTCAATTTGCATTTCTCCTTGAATAGAATATTCGTATGTAGTAAAACGACAGTTAAAAAGTTAATTTTATAACGCATATGTTCAAACAGACCGACTGTAATAAATTAGATTGAACCTATTGACATTTTCATCATTTTTCTTATCTCTGCCACTGTGCCGATGCTTCATAGTTTATACATTTGTTTTTGAAAAATGTCGTCTTTGTAGTGTTTACACACATCAGTAATAGAATGTTATGCTGATAATACCTTACAAGCAAAATAGATTTCAAAAAAATAATTTCTACTGTCTTCATCGTAATATCCGAACAATACAAAACAAACGTTAGAGTTATTTACAAGATTTAAATTAGGAATTGCTACTATTTCATTCATTAGATATCTCAGCATTCAGACAATTTTTAAAGGAACGTATCACGTATCTTTAATTAAAAATATTTATTAAATAGTCATAGAAAAATAGTTGTTCCTCTTAATTTGTCACTCTTTAGGTATGACGCAATTTTCTGACCCTCAAGATCATGACGTCACTTCAAATCACACTCCAGTTCAAAACCGAGGTCATCTGCAGATATCACCATACATCTTTCACGTCTAATATAGGCCAACGTCTGCTAGCTTGGCTTCGATTCAAAGTCCGTGGTAAGCTTATGATTTGTGGGCAGGAGATGAGCTTCCTCAACTAATGCCTATGTAAGTTAAGAAACGGTATGTTACACTTGACTTTGTTGCAGAATCCATGCTTGTCGTTCCCAAGGCCCCTGAACGAAATCTACGCCTGCATTGGTCAAAGTGAGAGATCTTTGTGACTTTATGGGTTAACAAAACTATCTAGTGCTTTGTCAGTCTGCTGTGTCTAACACTACAAGATTAATACTGTTCGCTCTTGCACCTGAGTGGAATTACAAGATGGCCGTGTGAAAGTTTAAGCTTCTGAACACGTTTCCATTCGAGAAATAAACATGGCAATATACAGCTAATTCAATTAAGGTTGTCCTCTGAAGGTCAAATCTTAAAACTGCAAAACCTCGACCGCTACGACCGAGAAGTACACTGGGAATTGCATAAAAGTCTTTTATATCGTCTGCATTTGGTCATAATATTTTGCAGTTATCCAATAAGGTCCCGAAGAGTGTTGCTGGAAAGAGTACGATCAAAAAGTTACATAAAAAGAGATATTTATAGAGGTCCAGAGTGCTCATCGGTCGTAGAGGTCGAGGTGTAGTTTAGGTTTTGTAGTTTTAAGTATTGATCTTTAGCGGACAACCTTAATTGGATTAGCTGTATACGTCAAAGCTCTTACCTTGTATGGCAGTAATTCCTCATTTCGTTGCATCGATCTCTCCAGCTCAATTTTCATCTTTTCATAACGTTTATTCATTATGGACAATTCTCGTTTGACCATGTACATTTCCTCTTGTTCTTGCGCACGAGTTACTTGGTCCTGTAAGAAAATCACGTCGAATCAGTAACAAGAAGTTACGATTCAAGGCGCAAGGTCTGGACACTCTGCAGTCTAATGTCTTCTTTAAGTGTCTTCGTAAAGTTTAAGTTCTCGTGGACGAAAAATGTGGGCTCACCTGGACTAGTTTGTCGGCTAATGCTGCACATTCCTAAGTTAAAAAAAGCATAGAATTTAAATTTCAAACAAGCCATATTGATTTTAGCATGTTTGAATATTTTAAGTTTCTTACATCTTCCAAAGCGTCAACGCGGTGTCTTAAAATACTTTTCTCCATTTTCAAACGTCGTATTTCTTCACTGTCTTCAACCTCTTTCGACTTCGCACGAGTATATTCTCGCTCGAATCTTTGAAAACAAAGGAAGTTAGTTCAACCTTTCAGGTTGTCAAAGATCGATTGTTCCAAAGCTATCAGGCTCTTTTTTATTTTAAGTCCATCGCACTGTTAGCGAAGAAGCGAAGTAAGCGTCCTTCTATCCTTTCTGAAAACGTTTGCCTACCTTTTCATTTTCTTAAAGTTTATTTTAATTCTGTTCGCTTCTTCAACAACCACGTCAAAGTTATCTGAGTATTTTTCAGGCATCGTCTTTTGAAAATGCTAAATGGAGAATCACGGTTGAAGTTGTCTATTCGTGAGCCTTTTTTGCCTTCGGTCATTAGCGAGCTGAACTTACCAATAGCATTTCTTCCATATCACACTTTAATAGTTCATTTATACTGAGTGTCAGAATTGCTAGTGATAACCGAAACAAGATTTCACGACCCTAGAAAGAACGAGACGAACAATACCATTGTTTCGCTGTCATATGTTGTTGTGGGACGTATACGCGAACAGATGGATAGCTTGTAAAACTCTTAGTGACAAGGAAGTGTGCATTGATGGTGTGAGAAAATTCTTGCCAAAGTTCGGCAGTAAACTTACGTCACATATGAACATATCCATGATCCTAAACGCAACATTTAAAGGAAAAACGGAGGAAAAAAGCGTTAAGAACCAGGAAGATGCGTACATAGCGGTGTGAAAACCCTGTGGGAAAAAACAAGAACTAAACCATAGAATATCACAAAAAGCAACCTAAAACGTTTTTTGTAAATATATTTTGCTGTTTTCCAAACGTCTTTCTTAAAAGGAAACAAAAATACCAACCTGGGCTTTGAAATGCCCATGCAGTTCTGGTAACATTTCCTACAAAAAACAAGGCAAACGTTACTAAGCAAAAATTTTTTTCATCATCAGATATTTTTTTATCAAACACATGGTTCAAAAGTGCTAGGAGGTCACAGACCTGTACTAAATTTTCTAGTTGATAAATACACAAGCCCAGTTCCGACATGTTTGGTTTATATAACTCTCTCATGCCATAGTCTTCCATTAATTTTACAAACACGCAAAACGTCTCTTCTTCAGGCATCTAAAAACAATTTGAAAAGTTCAAATTTGAAAAAGTGATTGTTGCAAAATTGTGGAAATTCAAAGCATATACAAATGTTTAACTGTGAGCAAAAATATATAAATTCATGCAGAGTTTAATAGCGCAGGTGCAAAAAGTAAAAAACAAGCATTTGTCTTGCTGAGGTTACCTTCATTAACAACATTCCAGCAATAAACATGCTTCCTTGACAGTACCCAACTGCTTTGTCATAAACAGAATAAGCCTGGCAAGATAGAAAATTCTATATTTTACAACTTTTACTTTGCCAACCAATCACATTGCTTCTTCTATTACTTTTATAACATTAAACAGTCCTTGCTGTCCTTGGCCATCTGCTTTTTGAAAACGAGGATGTTCCGGAAAGGTTCTTGCTATGTCTCGTTGTATAACTCTCTCGCACGCGGATTGTTGCTGCAAGAAAAAAGACTCCTTACTTTCCTTCATATGCTGAGAGTAGACTAACAAAACTGTTGGTCAATATGAATTGTGTGCTATTTTTAGTCTGCCTGGCTAAATTTCTTGGACTGGTTAATATCACTAAGGCTTACGTGTATGAGATCAGCATATGTTCCAACTAGTGATGACTCCCATGCCCCAGTGAAGTACTGCCATACAATACACCTCATTGCCTCAGGTATACCCTTGTGTGTCAAGTCCCTGATAAACTTTGGCCGCCGTTTTATGTTTTCTTCCCAGTCTCGGATAATCTCGCCCCACACTTCGAACGAAGCATAGTCAAAGCCATCCACTATGTCATCGACAGATGATATATCCGAGTCAGTGCTTTCAGCCGATTCTGACAAGTGTTTCACATCGTTGTTATTGTTGTTTGTTTTTGCAGGCGATAATTCCAGCATAGCTCGCTCATCCTTTTCAAGTTGCCTAGGTTACGGTAGAATAGTACCCTTTAGTACAAACATTGACTAGAAATTTGCCAATCTGGTTATTGTCAAAATACAGACATGTGTGTTGCAGTCCTACCCTGATGTCTGAACTTGTATTTTCCTGCAACACATACTACCCTAAAAGGTTAACTGGGTCACCCTGTAGTTAGTGGGACAAAGTTTATCATTATAAATAGTTCACCCCTAGTACTGGAGAATGTGTGAGCACTAAATAGTACCTAGTTACTGCAACATTTCTGTGGTCAAATTCACAGATTTACCATCCTTTATGAAACAAAATATCTTGGGACAATGCCATATTAATAAACTATTGTGACATATTCTAGAAGGTAACAGAGCATTGTGGAATATAAATGCTTGGTTTCTCTTCGGATTAATTTTACTGTAAAACCCTCATTTATATTATAAATGTATCTTAAATATACTACATTCATCATACTAAAGACAGACGTATTTATAATTATCACGCTGCCATGTGTACATAATTTACTATAAGTACGTTTGTGGGTAAGAGAAGACTCTAGACCAAACAATAAATGTCTGATACCTCTCGCCATAAATCCATTGCTTAATACCGCCAAAGAACGCAATTTTGAAGAATTTAAAAGCAGAATTCACTTGTCAAAACCTCGTCTGTCTCACAGAATAGCCACACAGGAAACTTTTAACATATTTCGAAGATTTATTTTTGATTACATGTAACTTGATTCCCTCTTAGTTAGTCTTCATGTATATCTGTGTCATTTGTTTCATCAACGCAGATGATGTACGTTGATAAAATATACTCACATGCCGCTTTCAGACGCATTCAATTCAGACAGCCACTGTGTTCTTAGGCAACGAAACAAAATACTTTTACATGTATCTCTTGCCAATATGCAAGAAACCCTTCAAATTTGAATATTTTCTTGATATTGGTCCGGATATCAGTTTGTCATATGCACTTCAATTGTTGCCATTAAATTGTAAATGATTTCATTGTCCTTTTTGCCCAAAAAGGTAGAACTAAGATTCACCTTTTAACCTCTCTACGAAGCTTGCTTGCTAATAATAAACGTCCGTGATTCTACCTAAATCTTTTCGTAATGGTCCAATTTTGAACTTCACATTACGTTGGTTATAAATCATTGCAAGTTTCTAAAAACTCGTTAAATTTTTATTGGCAAACCACGTTTTCTATTAATAAAAAATCAAGGGAAAACCACTTAATTTTAAGGCAACTTCATACTGTAAACCCAATGCAATTTAGAATTCAAACCATTTGTTTATATGCATTTGTACATAATGAAATACAACAATTAATATCGAAATATGATACAATTAACTCACTTGTTTTGTTGTTCTAGTCGAAATAAAAGCTCGCTAAATGAATTCCTTCTTGGTAATTCATCTTCAGCAATATTGCCTGAAATCTCCGAATCCTGGTTGTTTTCCATGTTATCCAGGTTGTTGTCCATATTTACCTCGAGGAATCCCCAAAATAGTTGCAATTTGCTCGTTCGAATCGAACGATATCTTTCAGTGACAGAAGCATTTATTTAATAAAATATTTTGAATAAACTACATGTTTTAACTTGTTATAGAACGATTATAGTTTAGGTGACTTTCCTGTACTTCTTTAAGCGTAAAGATCGTTATTTCCCTATAGTTATATCGTGATAACTTGAGTAGTTTTCTTCGTGTACTTATACGAAAAGGAAGACTTGGTGTTAATTACATAATAAAGTTTCAAATCAGCCACAGTGTTAATTTCCGGAAGTGTTTTGTCGCGTTCGTTTTTACGAAAATACTTTAGGAATGCCATATTTAAGTGCTATGAATTGTACAATTCAATGTGGGAAGAGATTTGAATACATTTTAGAGTTGTTTTATTCATGAACTGTACAGAAAAACAATTTGAATTTTGATTTGAAAATAGCTACAAGTGTGGACATAAAGGGGTATTCATGAATTCCTGTGTGACGTACAAGGGACTTGTAGCACAGAATAGGGAAACAAAAAGTATAATATGAGCATTTAGGGGTATTTATGGATAACTACGTTGCACTATGAAACATGTAGGAACATTTGTGAGTTGTAATGAACATGGTAGGACCACTTGTGAACATAGAGAGGCGTGGAGGAGCATTGTCGAACATATCAGAACAAGGAGGAACAACTAGGAACACTTATGTTAGGACAAATATAAAACTAGGGAAGTAGCTAAACTGCTAAAAAGTTCTGTGAAAATGAGTACAAATTATGCACGAAAAATGGCTGTTCTTCGGGCCAGAATATTTGGAGAACTTGTGAGACCAACCACTGTAAGGTAAACATCATTTTCTTAGTGAATTTCTGTGTAAATATTTGCTTTTGTGACTTTGCATAGTTGTATGCATTGGTTTAACATTCCCTGTCTCCCCCCGTCCAGCATCTCAGCATTTATGCATGACCTTTTCTATTTTACCGCAGAGGGCAAAAAGTTGTTGAGTACTTCAGGAGTTGCCCTAAAGCTGAGCAAGTCACAAGCTATTATCCTCCTGTCAAACAATTTCAATCATTGTTATTCAAGCTGCGACACTTGGGCCTGTATCATGATGAACATTTGGTATGCATGGTCTGACATAGGCCTTTAATTGTAAAAGATTTCGGTTGCTAGAATATTGCGACTGTGACTAAATGTGGCTCTGATTATATAGTTAAATACCATTACTCGTAACTTTGTGCTACCTTGTGCACACTAGGATTTTAAAGAGGAGATGCAACATGGCAGAAGAGAGCGAGGAAAAGGTGCTCCTACCAAAGGTTGGAAGAATTTGGTTTCATCACTGGCATGCTGTCATTACAGACTCCTGTTGTATTGATCATTAGTTTGATTGAGTGTTCTGTTATTGCCATTCTTTTCAAACATTTTCAGGTCAAGGGAAGCGTGCAAAAAAAAAGAAGAAGTGATGGAAAGGAGAAAATGAGTTTCAATAGCGAAATATTTTTAGTTAGACATGTTAGCAAACAACGTGATCTATTAATCCCATTGCTAGAATGGCACAAGGTTTACTCTTTAAAGGAAAACAGTTTATTGCAAAATGTTTACACAATGAGAAATATTTACAAAGACTGAAAGTACATCTATACATAAACAATGCCATTAATGGCAATGAATATATTTTACATTGTATGAAGGCTAAAATGTTCACAATTCAAGTATTTAACAGAATTTAGCTACAATATGATTGTAGTTGATAGTTCAGTACTTAACCAGCCATTTGGTGAGCGGGCTGTGTGTGACATATGGTATTCCATTTCTAGAGTGTAGATATGGGATTTGGCTGCAGCAATGCAATACGTGTACAAATAATACCACTTGCCCGAGAATAATAAGTAGATATGTCCTGTGCATTTCATACGAAAGGCAACATCTGTGCTACCGATCTCTTCGAGATCTATCACGACTCTTTCTTCTTGGACTTCTATCTCTTCGTTTATCTCGTCTGTCTTTGCTACGACTTCTTTTGTCTCTGCCGTTACTCTCTCTTTTTCTGTCTCTACTTCTACTCCTTCGGCGACGGTCAGAGCTTCTTCTTCGAGGAGAACGATCTTGACTATGATGTCTCTTTCTCTCATGACTAGAACTTCTATTATAGTCAGATTTCTTGCTCTCTTCACGTCGTGGACTTCTATCACTGAATAGAAGAATTTGGGGAAAGTTTAGATATATATTAAAAAAGAGTTTATTTCTGTCTAGCTCACTTGAAAAACTTGGAGAACCAAATAACTTCATGGCACTTCAGTACAAATCCACTCAAAAGTTTAAAACATATTACCTATCTTTTTCCCTCATCATTTTTGAGTATCGTTCAGCTTCACCAAAGCCCTCGTCTGCTTTACGTTTTCGATCATCGCAAAGATTACGTGCCTGTAGCTTCTGTTGAAGATCTTTCTGTATAGGGACTGGAATTCGAGGAAACAGGGAGTCGTACCAATCCAACTTCAACATGAAACTACGAACCATTTGTCCAATTGTTATTGTGCAGCCTCCTCCAGCTTTGGGGTCTATTTCCTAGTCAAAGAAAAAATCAAAACATAACATTCCAAAATTAAAGCTGATAAGGTTACCTGCAATTAATATGATGAAGTTTTAAAAATTAAATCTTATTCTGGAAAATTTATTCCAACCCTCAGGGTAAATGTTTTCAAGACAACTTGTGTCATCTCCAATTATGTATACAAGAGTACAATCATTGATATGCCATAATATACCTCTTCATCCTCTAAGAAAGGCTCATACCACTCCCAAAGATCTGAGGGAGGAATTGAATACCTGCAACCAGACAAAAAAAAGCTTTTGAGTTATAAAATATTTGTCCCCTAAGTACTTTGAGAGGCCATTCTCTGTTTAGTGTCAAAGTTCTTTATTTTGTCTGACACATTTACTCATCAGGAAGAGACTTCATGCATCAAGATATAATGCATTCTTTGTCTTTGGTAAAAAATAAGTTAGTTTTGCACTTTACCTGAATGCACATACCTAATGTACATAAAGCCAAGCCCACGGATATAGGGTGAGTCTGTGTGGTTGATTAAGCCGTTCAACTGTTTCCTTGTTAGACGTAATGTAAAAAGTTTGTACAGTAGACAGAATGCAGAGGAAATAATACCACCAGCACCGACACCTCGGACCTAAGAACAAAGTTAGTCTTGAAAAGACATTCCTTTCAATTTATTGCAACAAAATTTGCGCTCATAATTAGACAGAGTTACTTACCCCTCCGCACATTCCAACTTGCCCCGACGTCTTTCTACTTCCTCTTTCCCAGGGTTCCAAGTGATCAACCTGAATAGAGCAAGCAACACTGGCAAGCAAGAACAGGTCAGTACTATCACTACAGTTACATATTGGGATCACCTTAGTAGAACAAAATGGCCCAACTTCACAAACTTTATATTTTATATAATTGCATGTATCATACGTCTAGTCCATTCAAAAAACAATGTAGTGTTGTTCTTAAGACGAAAACAAAGTAATAATCAAAGACGAAAGTCCTTACCTTGTAGTATATTTCATCCACAACGGCATGGTATGTTTTCAGCTCATAAAGCTGATTCTTAAAATATGGCGACGCTTGAATGTTGGTCAAAATCATTGAGTTTAAGTTCATCGTACGTTCGTTTCCCCATATTGGTACCGTGTTAGGCTTCTTCTTCGTTTCACCATCCATTAAAATAGCAGTTAAAAGAACTATTTTTGGAGAAAGTATATAAACGAAAAGCTGTATCAAAATTCAAATTATTTCAATTTTGGCTTTCGACTTTCGAGCGCTAATTTGTAATAATTCACACCCCCCGTTTTACAAGCGTCTGCAACGCAGGCCATCCTTGAGAACGATTGCGCAATCAATATTTCCAAAATAAACAAAAAGAGGAGTCTTGTTTTGCTTCGCTTTTTAGTTTTCTCTACTTTATTCCTTAGATAGTTTATACGAGATGAACGAAGATTTAAGAAGAGAACGTAATCGTACAAGCTTTAATATCAAAGAACTGTCTGAATTTCTGTATGGTGGACCTGAAAATTACAACGCAATAAAACGTTTAAGTACACTATAAATTTATCAATTTTCAACAACTTTTACAGTGAGGATAAACTAATACAGCCTATAAAAACAAACGCTTTCAGCATTGCATTGTATCCCAGACCAAATGGGATTGGAACCGTACACGATATCTGCGAGAGTACTGTATTATTGTCGTTCGTCAATGACTCAATGCTGATTGCTGTTTGGATTTTAAATTATCATGTTAAGAACTATTTGAGAATTAAGGCTCAGTCAATCAGTAAATGACTAGTTCATTGGCAAGCTGTCATCCTGATCAGCTAATCGTCTGGAGGTAGATAGAGTAAGGCCAGTGTTATTACATATTTAAATTGGGGATAGTTACTCTCAAACTTTCATTGATCTAGGTAATGTCATTATCTCAAATCCTGTTTTTGATAACTCCACTGATCACTTCCTGAGAGATGAGGAGGCATACGAGTCTCTGTTAAGAAAACAGCTGCACTATTTGAAAATGAAGAAAGATCTTAATCTTGACCAATACAGTCCTATAGTTGGTGGCATTGTTGGAAGGTACGTATATACGCACAATAACCGGGAAAGTTATAACTTTGATTGATCAACTGGTTAGAGTTCTCGGTTCTGATGAATAACATTGTCTGCCTTAAGACTGGGTGAAATACATAATCAGGCTGCACTGAGGTGCTTTGCTAGTCGAAGGATCAAATAAATTGACAGAAATCTCTGCATCGATTGACGTATTTATAATGTGTTTCTATTATTGATAGTGTAGTAAAATGTCCTGTAGGTTGGTGGCAACAAACAATCCACTTGCACTACATTCATTAATGTTTACCACAATCATCAAGGTACATCTGTTTTACGCCTGGTGTTTCTATTCTTATCCAAAACCCAGTTAAATTAGACTTAGATGGTTTGAAAACTTCACCCAAATTCAATAACACTCATTATCTATGTTTTTGTCCAGGGTTATGCAAAAATATGGGCACTATTTTGTCACGTGTCTAATGTTTTTTGCTCGATGGAACCAATTGGAATGTTTTGCTCTATCCATCTGTGACATATACACAATAGTTGGTTCACAGCAATGTTATTTGTTCATTTTGCTAGAAATAAATACACACATGATGAGTAAGGGCCCATATATTTGCATAAACGTTACCCAAGATAGATAATGAGTGCTGCCGAGTTTTCAAACCATTTAAGTCTTTTAACTACATCCAAAATTAATGTACCTGTATACTTGTGTTTAATTAATTTAAAGGGACAAAGCACACCTGAACAGCTTGAGAAATGGATGCCACTTATTGAAAAATATAGGATTCTTGGGACATATGCACAAACAGAAATGGGGCATGGTTAGTGGGACCAGATAAAACTAATATAACTGGATATGAATTTGCCAGCGCTATTAATGTCTAATTGAACATTGTGTGTAACATATAGTTTTGTTAAATTTTAACTAGGGACTTTTGTGAGAGGTTTAGAGACCACAGCAACATACAACAAGGAAACGGAAACATTCATCATGCATAGTCCAACATTAACTGCAACAAAATGGTGGCCTGGTGCCCGTATGTCACACTTATTTATTGACATTTCATGCATAATCGAAATTTCATGATTTTACATAAATCTAATTACATATTTGAGATCTGTTGTTGATATTTAGTTGGCCACACATCAACTCATGCTGTTGTAATGGCAAGATTAATAATACAAGGAAAAGATCATGGCATCCATCCTTTTCTAGTACAACTTCGTAGTTTGGAAAATCATAGTGTTATGCCAGGTATGATACAGTAATCTCAAACATTGATGAATTGCTCTTGCTCCAGTGTATAACTATGAAAGTATGACTGACTGCCATTTTAGGAATAAAACTGGGAAATATTGGTCCTAAGATGGGCTTCAATCCAATTGACAATGGTTTTCTCGCATTTAATAATGTTCATATCCCCCGAGAAAATATGTTGATGAAATATAGCCAGGTAAATAAAAGAGACAGCAGTAAAGCAGTTGATAAAACTTATGGTGCTAAAGGCTGGTATTTGTGTGGACTGTCGCACATGAAGAGTTGTATATATCTCAACCTCCAAAATATTTTATATTTCTTGGTGGTTAATCTCATGAAAAATACACATTTTATCTGCTTAAAATAGCTTTGCTAATAATTGGTTGGAAACTGTTCTAATGGGGCTGCTTAATTAGAAACTATCGTGACCCTATATTTGAGACTATTATGACTATATGAAAACCAGCCTTAATAATGGCTAAGATTCATGATAAATATTCCAGGTATCGCGTGATGGTGTGTATACTAGACGACAGCGCAACAGTGAGAAGCTGACATATATTTCAATGGTGGAAATACGAGTTCTGTTGGCTAGCTATTCATATCAGTGTTTGTCTCGGGCATGTACCATTGCTATACGATACAGTGTTGTACGAAGACAAAGCAAGCTAGATGAAAGGTTTGAACCAATTTTCAAATATGAACTTATTCTTTGAAAGGTATTTGCACTGTCACACACTTTGGTGAAAGTAAGAAAACCACTTTTAGTGAGATTTCAAAATAATTGCCAAGGTCTTTACTTTTTAGCAAACCTGAGTTACAAATTATAGATTACAAAACTCAACAGTATGCCCTACTGCCACTGCTGGCAACTTGCTATGCTTTCGCATTCACTGCGTTTGAGATGAGAAAATTATACTTTGAAGTTCAAATGGAAATATGCAATGGAAATCTAAGTAATGCCCAAGAGGTTAGTCTCAGTAGCTACTGGCTCATCATAATACTGGAGAGCTTTAGATTTAGTGACTAGTATGGGAACGAATACAGCTACCAGCTTTTTTTCCTTATCCATTTTTTGCAGCTGCATGCGACAAGTGCTGGAATCAAAGCTTACACAACACAAATTGCTGCAGCTGGAGTTGAGGTAAAAATGAATGTTTTTGGCCTGCGAGTAGGTCATGTAATGAAACTTATGTGCTATTCTTTACATTGTATGTGCCGTTCTTTACATACAAGACTGCTGCAGGAGTCATGACAAGAATTGACATGATTTGTTATATAATAACTGCACTTTCACTAGCATCTGCTGTAATTCAGTGATACCTGAAGAATCTCACCTATTGCTTTTTCATTGAATCCGAAATTATTTTCATTGACAGACATGTCGACTTTGTTGCGGTGGTCATGGTTTTTCAATGTCTAGCGGTCTTCCATCACTCTATGTGGACGAAATAGCACCTGCTTGCACCTATGAAGGCGATAATGTAGTGATGTACCTACAGACAGCTAGGTTGGTTTTATGTGTATTGAATGTTCTCATCTTTTTAAATCAATGTCATCTCTTTATTATATGCTTTTTATAGATATTTAGTGAAGTGTTGTTCAAAATTAGTGTCTGGGCAACCGATGTCAACGCCTGCAGCAGCCTATCTTACTGCTGTTGCCAAGGACACCATGTGTACAGCCCGCTCGTGTCAGGACTTCAGGAATCCTGAGGTTTTGGTGCAAGCGTTTAAACATCGGGCTGCAAGGTAAAAACACGAGTGAACATGAAATTTTTGTAAAAATAAGGAATATGGAATTAATGGGGTCAAGATCTGCGGTAAAACTGCATAAAAAATGAACGCATTTTGATTCAAAAATTCTTCAGTACGATTAGCTCATTAACTTCATAGTGAAAAGCGCACTCCAATGACGGTCGTAATGACAAGTAGTCAAGTGTAGATCACTATACCTTTAATATCTTGGACAGATTGCAAGGTCTGCTAGGTTTGAATTTCAAAACAAATCCATAAATTCTTCTGCAAAAAATTCAACTCTCAAAATTTCAAAGTAATGAGTAAAATAGTCAGGAAAAGCTGCGTTGCGCTTAGACGTACAATCCCCCCGGAAATGGAAAGTGGGTGTTTTTGTTTGTATCCAAATTAGTAACTTCCTGTCCATCGATGTTTGTCTACAGGGGGTGCCGCTACTAAAACATTTGACACGTTTCGGTTATTGATTTATTTTGTTTCATGTTGGCTATGTCTGACTTTAACATAAACACTTTATAACTTTTTAAATACTTGCTAGGCTAGTTTCTGCAGTTTCACGAAGACTGCAACGAAGCAACTTGACTGGAGTGAGCCCAGGTGATTCCTGGAATAATTGTTCTGTAGAGCTATTGCGGTCTGCGCAGGTATGCTTCCAGTAACTTCTGTTCACACATTATAGATGCACTATTAAATTAGTTGAATGCAAGTGAACTTGTGAAACACTACATGTTATCAAGTTCCTCCACTGTCATAGAATGTAGGGTTGTGCTGTATAATGTCTAACCATATTGCCTCAATTTTATCATTATCTCAGGCGCATTGTCATCAGTTTGTTGTGGAAAATTTTGCCAAGGTGGTGAAAGAAGAGAGTTTCAGTGCGACATTGCGTCCTGTTTTGCAAGCATTGTTCAGTTTGTATTGTGTTCACGGCATTGTTGAAAATGCTAGAGATTTTCTAGAGGTAAAATCATGAATTGAGTGGGTGTTCTTGATGTTGTGATGCTGTATGAAGAAGAGATTGTTCTTACAAGATGTCTTGGAAGAACACTTTAGATCTGATAGAGCTATCGAGTGTGATTAATAATAACACTTTAAATGATACTTTTCAGGATGGATACATGAACGGGGACCAAATTAGCCTGGCAAATGATACGTTACTGGCGTTACTGGATGAAATAAGGTAAGCATCTCAGCTTTAAGTTGTTTGTGTTTTATCACAGTTCCAAAGTAAAGACTGTTTTCTAGGGTCTATGTGTGTGAGCATAAGAAATGCGAAAAATGTGGGTTGAGTTTCAATCTTGTTTCTAGGCCTAATGCTGTTGGATTGGTGGATGCATTTGATATCTCAGATCATGTTCTGAACTCTGCCCTTGGTTGCTATGATGGCAATGTTTATGAACATCTTATGAAATGGGCAGAAAAATGTCCACTGAATAAAACAGAGGTTGTATTTAATTCAAATTTGCTATGCTTTTCTTCTCGTATTTAATTGAATACAACTAGAACTATTGTTTGCTTGCAGGTTTTGCCTGCGTATGAGAAGTATCTACGACCATTGTTAAAGGGAGAACTTGCTTCGAAACTCTGAATTTCTAGCATAATGTTTTTCTCAAGCACCAAAATCTGAGTGATAAATGAACTGTGGTCTGAGAGCTACAACTATCCACAATTTAGCATACTGTCTTTGTATGCTCCAGTTGTACGTTGAGATCTGTGAGAGTTATTCTGCTGGTATATACATGAAGTATTCAACGAATTGCATTTTAACACGTTGAGAAGTCAACAAGAGGCGGGAGGATTAAATTTTCAAGCACTTCTTTTTATTTTACGTTTCGGTGTTCAATTTTTGAGTTGATTATTCCTCAGTTTACTTGCATATACGTGGAGATCGTAGCTTCAATATCTTTGCTATCATTCATGACACAGAACGCGCATTTATGGACGAAGTAGTGGAGTACTTGGAAAAATTACACAACTGTACTACGGAATGTTTGATCTTTTGGCTTTTGCTGTTGTGATGGTATCTGTCTTGAAAGTTGTTCTTTTGAGGTCTAATTGTCAATGATAGTTATACAAAGTCCTAAAGTTATGACTTTGTATGAATTGGGAGTATTTTGAAGTCATGGAAAACAAGACAAAGAGAGAGGAATTTAAAAATTTGGCCCCTTGTCGTAGCTCAAGGAAACTGCCGCAGGTTGTAGAAGCAGGTTGTAGTCACAGTCATGATGGTAAAATTGTAGAGTTGAAAAGTGAAGGTACAAATATTTGATAAGAAAATTGGTTGCCATGACTTACATGGCTATGCTGACAGCTACAAAATTTCTATACAACCATGCACAATATCAAACATCTGATAAGTATCCATCTGTTGCATAGCTCAAGTCTGATTTTGGGATTGTGGTTTGTGGCCCAATACAAGTTCCCAAGAATTACTCTGAAAATGCTCGAAGTTTACCATATTGATGCACTTCACGTTTACTAAATTTTAGAATCAACTTTGCAAGGAAACACAAGCTCTGACAAGAGTGCTGATACAAGGAAACCTGACAAACTTGTTTCTCAAGACACTAGCTCGATGGGAATAACTACTAAAGAACTTGATGGGACTGTAGATAACAGCTTATTGGCCAATACCTTTGAAGAAATTAACTCAGTGACTAAGGAAAGTGGCTCAGTGGCATATATATCTGAGACATTGATTAAACAGCTCACAAAAGAAGAAAGATTTGATGTGATAACTTCTTTAACTATTCACTTTCACAAAGACAAACTTAATAAAAAAATCAAGGTAACTCAGGGCAAACTTGTTTTTTTCTCTCTCTGTTAGTCTGTCTTAATATGCACATATTCAAAATTCAGCAGAGATTTGTTATTCTTATAGTACATAGAGCACCTGGAGAAACTAAAGAGACTCCAAATATTAAATCTAAGCAACAATATGATTGAAAAGATGCAAAAGTTAGAAACCCTCTCAGAGCTTCGTGAATTAAACTTATCAAATAACTGCATCAAAGTGATTGAGTGCCTTGATAATCTGACCAAACTAGAAGTCCTTAATCTCAGTGGAAACCAACTTACATCAATCCCTCGCTTGGCAATGAAAAAAGTACGATGTTTGAAAGTGTTGAAATTGTCACATAATAAGATAGAATCGGTAAGAAAGTGGCAGCTTGAAGTTTGCATCAGTACAATTGCATCTTACTAGGTTGGTTTAACTTGCCTTTCTATTTTGTTAATTGTAGCTGTTAGAAATCACAAAGTTACGTCCTCTGCAAGATTTGACTGATCTAGATGTTCAAGGCAACCCATTCAGTACCTTGCCTCATTATCGTCAGTTTGTTATATATCAATTACGTGGTCTTCACACTATGGATGATCAGACTGTGACCACCGAAGAACGCCGGCAAGCAGATGCAAGGTTTTCTCAAGGTAGGTGATGTGGATCAAGTTTTGGTTTCCAGATTTTATGATATGAGTTGCCCCCTGATGGATAAGATCACTGAGCATTAGATGGAACATTGCAAAGCAGGGGACTCGGGCACATTGTGTGTAATGGTTGGTTAACAAGAGCATGAAGCCTTCAAATTTACGTTCTTCAAATTTACTTGCTCAGAGGAAGTACAAAGGCTGGAAATGGAACTTTCAAAGCAAGAGAAATTATATCGAGCGTTAGAAGATGAGAAAAATAAAGCTAATACAACCATTGAACAATTGATGAAAACTCAGAACTCCTTGAAGGAGAAAGAGAAGCGACAAGCAGGGAGGATAATTGAATTAGAACAAGATATTGAAGCTAAGAGCACCTTGGTGAGTCTTGATGAGTTCTCTTGCACATGTGTACAGGGGCGTAGCCAAGGGGGGGCTTGCCCCCCCCCCAATCATTTGAGAACCACTTTTTTAAAACGTTGAAAACCGGCTAGAAATGTGTTGGGGGGGGGGCACCTCACTTTGAAGACTTGATATTTTCCCGAGTGAGCATGCCCCCTGACCTTGCTAAAATGTATTCGCCCCCCCAAAAGTTAGGTCCTGGCTACGCCACTGCATGTGTACGATGACTAAATTTTCCTTCTCCTTGTCATTAATTCAACATATTTTTTTAGTGCTTCACGCCATTAATTCACTTGATGCTCTATAGGTAAAAGCAAAAAATGCTGATTTAATAAAGGCCTCAGAGAAACAGTACAGATTGGAACAAGAACTAGCGTTTTACAAACTAGATTCAAAATTTGAACTTCTTGGTCAAATGCCTTTGATTCATGATAATATACAGGTAACATACGAGAAAATGAACTTGCTATACGAGCATCGTCCGTCGTACTAAGGAGCAAGTGAACTTGTTAAAAAACTCATCGAGAAAAAGTCTTAAAATTTATCTCTGATCTACCTAGGTGGATGAAGAAAGTAATTTAGATGATAGTACATATATTGGAAAGGCGACTTTCAAGAGAAATGGCTTTGCTCACGAAACAAGAACATCCAGAGAAGCTGAGGAGACGGCTCGTACAAAATCATTGCAAAAAAATAACGAGGAACTGAAAAAAGTTGGAGCTAGATTGGATCAATTGTTGAATGAAAAGAATGAAGCGCTGAGGCAACGTAAGATTTTTTAGTAGTAATACTTTTCACATCTTAGTTACAGCATAGAAAGGGATAGGAGCAGCTTTTTAAAAGTATCCTCGTATTTTATGCAAACATATGCAGTTCACTGGCTGCCACCAGTCAGTTCAGCGTTCTTATTGGCCAGAACATTCAGTTTACTGGCTGCGAAACTAGCGTAATGCGAGATGTACGGGGACAACATTTTCAAAGATTCTGATGTAACTGCCACTACTGCCCCTCCTTACACACTACGATCTTTTCCATGCGCTTGAACTTGCGTTTTTTATAGTACAACATTTGCTAGATGACAAGAATTGTGAACTTCGGGATGTGTCGGAAAGGCTCGCTTCCCTTGAACTTACCTTAGCTGAAAAAGTATGGAAATTTTTTTGTACTCAAGCTTGTTTAAATATTGGTTTATATTTTTAAAGGAGAGTCTGCTACTTTTACATTTGTTTATCTTCGAATTTAAAGCTTTTATTTTGATCATGCAGATGGCGACGTTGGGTCAAGGAGATGATTTGCTACGAAAACAACTTGAGGAAAAAATTGACTTTGTAAGTTTCTGTTTAGATCAAGTATTTTATGTAATCTTCAAGGCGGGAAAGACGCACTCAAATTACTTTTGTGATCGTATATTTTCTTTATCAGATTAAGCGTCTTCAAGCGGCCGCGCAGGAACTGGAAGCGAGAATAAAGATGGTTGCAAATGAAGCGGAAGAAAAACAGAGAGAACTGGGGGAACTGGAGAGAGACAAAGATAGACTTTATTGCAGCGGTGGTAATCCGCAGGTAACCCAAAAATTTATTTTTGAAATTTCATTTAGTGAAGTTTTCAAAGTTTCTGTCTTTTTAATTTTAAGCAGGGCTTAAATGTATAATCATGGGAACTTCAACTTTTGAATAGCTCGAACAAGCTTTGAGATCAAAAGAAGTTGAACTGCAAAAGGCGCATGACAAACTTTCAAAAATGAAGGAAGATTTAGAACTGCTGAATCAACGAATTGCAGAAGGACAAACTGAGGTTGAGAGACTGAAGAGGGAACTGGGGGAAGGTATATTGAGGTGGCTCCGTTGGGCGGCTCTTGTGAGCTTATAAGATGCTTTTGATTGGGAGGTGACTCATGGGCAAATTCATTTTACAATCTAATAAGAGCGCGAAGAGAATCAAACTTTTTCTCTCTTTTTTTGCTTATTCTTACCTCGTGCAAAGTGTTACTCGGATAAGGTGAAGTAATAGCGTAATTTTTGCAAGATAGCTGCGAGTAGAGTTAATACTCCTCAGCGGAAGCTAGCTAATACTCAGTTATATTCAATCTATTTAGCTTCTCCAGTATCACAAGAAGCGATCGAGCTACTCAAGAAAGAACTCGAAGGAGTTATTCTAGCTTTAAACAAGCGTTTGGAAGAACTTCAAAATCTCGCGAAAGAGCAACAAACTAAGATCAAAGAATTAGAACAAGAAAGAGAAGAATTGACCAATGAGCTTGACGAAGGGAAAGACGCTCAAGAAATTCTTGAACAAAAATTACAGTGTAAGGGAAGACCGCATCAAAGATTGAATCTTTTTTAGACAAACAACTCGTAGGCAAAAAGACGAGAAAGTTGGACGAGTTCGCGTGTGAGAACGGTTTCCTGTTCTCAATCTCAACTCATCTATTTCCAGATTCGTTGGTTGCGTTGAAGAATGAGGAGAGAAAGTCTCAGGAGGCTGAGGCAAGAGCGAATGAACTGCAAGATAGATTGTTGGCGTTTGAGAAGAACAATACATTAGGACTGAGGGAAGCTGATGTTAAACTAAAACATGCAGGCAAAGAAATTGAACGGCTTGAAAAGAACATAAAAAAATTAAAAACACAACTTGAGGTTTGAAAGATTGCTAATAAAAATACAATTGACTCGTTAAGATACAATAACTGTCTCAAGCATGTAAACAAGTAAAGTCGTTTGGCATTTGAGTACTATATATTGTAGAATAGGGCAAGAGTGTCAGCCTGTTCAGTAATATCATCTACATCTTTTCTTCCCTAGAATGAACGTGACGCCGCTAGAGCACGGGTTGAAAGGGATCAAGAACGTATCAGAAAAGCTCTAGAAGCCGCGAAAGGCCTTGAAGAGAAGGAGCAAAAGTTGAAAGAACTTGCTTTACAAGTCAATGCTTTGAAGGTTTGTTATTATATTGTCTTGTAGTTCAAACACATTCCATGGGTACAGTAACCTCTTTCGTGAAGTCGTAACAATATGTTTGTTTTTATTGATGTAGGCAACAAATGAGGCGTTAAAAGACCGTCTTCATGAAGCAGAACACGAGTTGAAAAGAAAATCAAGAGATGCTAGAAAGAAGGATGATGTAACTCGAAGATTGAATGAATTATTGCATGATTTAGATCAAGGATGTGTTGATATAAGACAGCCATATGACGAGACTGATGGTATTGGAGGAACTTTAGCTGGATTGCATCGCAAATATCTGGATTTAATGAACAGTCTTGAGAAGGAGCGAGAGAAACGAAAACGGCAACAAAAGCAGGTTTAATCTTTTTTTACTTCTCACATTATTCTTGCCTCGAACAGGACTTGAATTTCGGAAATTCCAGTGTGTTCTCTCTTTCAAAGGCAATGGCTGTTGTCGATGAATTGAAAAGAGAGTTGGCCAGAGCACAGAGTCAACTAAAGGCGGCTGAAAATGGTTTAGCAGAGGTAACTGATAGCAACTAAAATACTGTATGAAATTTTTATGTAATTTTGTCGCGTGTATTATTTTTTTGAAGTTGAGTGAAGACGTTGCTAAAAAGGAAAATGAACTTCATGAAGTGGAAGATGAGATGGAAAGATTGCGCAATCGATTTCAACAACCGTCAGAAAAACATAAAGACGAGGTTAGCCAGTAGAGAATTACAGTATGCAATGAGGTATAAACATGTATAAAGATACTGCTACTTTGAAATGCCGTCAAGGATTTGAGTAGAATATACAAATAAGGCCATTTTCTACTCTGGCCGTTTCACCGGCGCGGGCGGAGCGCACAGTGTTGAGCATGCTCTGTCGTAGTCTGTCGGCACTTGTTCTCGCGTGTGCGCCAGGAAAGTTAAAAGTAATTCAATTTACCCTGCGTGCACGGGAGACCAAGAGTAGCAGAGCATATTCAATCTGTGCGCTCCGCCCGCGCAGGCAAAATAGCCGTAGTGGAAAATGGTCTTTAATCAAAATTGTTGCTCGCGTTTTTTCAAGGTGAACCATATTCGAGCTGTCGCGAAAAAAAAGACAGATCGTTTGGAAAAAGAAATTCAAGAATTACAAGTCGAGTTGCAAGAACTTCAGGACAAACATTTTGAAGAGGTTCTTATCTGGTTTGCTATCTTGGAACATAGTTTGGTTGCTGAAAAAGACTTGTTTTGAGAAAAATTGTTGTTTGTTTCAGTTGCGACGGAAAGAAGATGAAATAGCAGAGTTGGAAGCAATGCTTTCCGAGCATGCTCGTGATGCCGTAATGTTTATTCTAAAAGAATATTGTCTTTTTGAGTATTCTAAGACTTCTTGCGCATTGGAAGTTTGAATATCGTATTTTTTATAGGACGAAGAAGAAAAGGAAGGATTGCGTCGTGATTTGGAAGGATTGAAACGATTGCTCTCTGATCGTGTAAAAGCCAGTAAAGTACGAAATGATACTCTGTGTTTTCATGTAGCCTCGAACATCTAATTATAGTCTTTCTACATGATGCGATTGAAAAGGAGAGACAAGCGAGCGCTGTTCAGCGTAAGATGGATGAAAGTAGAAGAAGAATTGAAGCTGAATTAAGAAATGCTGAACAGAAGGTATGCCAAAACTTTAGAAAATTGTCAACGAATGTTTATGCGTTTTAAGGGAATCTATAGTACTTCTTAGATTTTTTATGTGGTATTCTCATATGTTTCAGATTGAGTCCGTGGAAAATTTGGTTGAAAAGAAACTAGGCAATAATACATCTAGTCATGGCCACAATATTTTCCATCATTACCCTGAAACCAGTTCTGTTGGGATGCACCACAGAAGAGAGAAACCATTGTTACATGCTAGTCAAATAATTCCGCCGGTCACCCCCATGAATGAAGTGCATCATTATCACCATGGTAACAATACAGCGATTCCGTCACCGCCCCATGGTAACATGTCAACAGCACTTCATGCTGACGTCATACATCATCATCGCCATGACAATACTGCGCTGCAGACTCCACTTGATGGGTCAGCAGCTACTACTAACAATCATCATTATCATCATTATGGAAATGGGGTTTTTACGAGACAGTTGAAGAAGAAGAAGAAGAAGAATACGAGAGAGAAAGAGTATTGCAATGTATCAGAACACGAGTATTTGGTGAGGCACTAAACCATCACGTCCAAACTTTTCTTCCTAGAGATCCAGTAATAGTCATCTCGACTCTAACTGTTGTTGCAGTGTTACTACAGGAGAAAACCGGAGTTCCTAGAAACACCCTGCAGTGTTTGAGTATCATATGCTAAAGTAGAACTACAAAGCGCTACAATGAAATGGTAGTGAGAGGAAAAGAGTTGAAAGATACAAGCACTTACCAGTGTATTGTCTTCGTTATTCAGGAAAGTGATATTTTATCATTAGAAGAAGAATTAGCTGCAACCAACAGTAAATTATCATCTCAAAAGACAGAGGCAAGTTGATTACCATCTTCTGTACTCTAATAGTGGTTTGTGAAACCCAGCTGCTACTTCGGTAATACCCAAATATATTTTTCATTTTTTTTTCTTAGAACTCATTGAATGCTTTGCGTTCTGACCTTCGACATTTGGAACACACAGTGAGTAAACATGTTTCATTAATGTAATTAGTCATTGCTCCAAATCTTTCTATATCTTTTATACTTAGGTTTCAGATTCAGTTAGGGAGAGAGCACATTCGAAAGGCGTCGAATCTCATTTAGACGAAACATTGGCGGTAAGTTCACTGTTCTCGTTCTTGACAAATTGTCTTACCCAATGTAGATTGCGGATTAACGTTTCGAAAATACTTATCAACTCCATTAGTATTACTCAAAAAAGTATGCAAGAACTTTCAGGTCGTCTTTATTGTGTGGTAATGTGTTATTTTTTGTCAAACAGAAGTTACAAGACCATATGTTAACATTGATGGATCATCGAGCTAATTTGTCCCAAAATACTACGTAATGTAAACGTGATGTAAAACGAATTGCCAAGAATTCCAAACTCAAATTTACGTGTATATGTGAAGATATATAATAATAAAAAAGAGACTTATCTGGAAATTATGTAGTTAGGTTAACTTATGTAAGTATAAGAATGTATATTAAATAGTAAGATTTTTGTTATACATTTTGAAACAGAGACAAAAATTTTTTGGGCAGGAGTTTAATTTATGTCAACTTCAAGTTCAAATAGTCAGCTACCATCTTAGAGACAATTATTCTCTAGTATAGTCTCTGTTTTTGTCTCATAGGTTTGGTAACAGCAAAATAGTATGTCTAGGACTATGATAAGGGACACATTGAAAGAACAAGGAAGGTAATTGACTAGTTGGGGACGACAATCTTACATGAAGTAGGGATAGTAGAGGAATTGTAGTACCACGTGATTTAAAGGGCCAGATTAAAAAGAGCGGGAAAATCGGCCATTTTGTTTGTTGAGGAAAATAGGAAACAAAGGTTCTCGTTCATTTTCCTAGGAAGAAGTTCATTTTGCTTGTCGTTTCAGTAAAATAATGGCAAGCAAAGAGATTATTTTGAAAGCACGCGTTTCAAAGAGTGAAACTATCGCTCTAAAGTCGCCGAAAAGTGACGGAATTGTAGAAAGCCAACCAAATTTCCCTGCGTTGACCAAATTTGACGCAGAAAATGTGAAGCAAAGTGATGAATTATCTCGAGAGCTTGATAAAGGTAGGCTAGAGAAATAGCTTTTTTGAAATCTAGTATTTATTTTAGTATTTATTGCGTATTATTTTGACGAAAGCACTATTCGCAGAATGTCAAAATTTTTATAATTTTGCACGAAACTTGTGTTCTATAGAATTTACAAGTTCTGAAAGTGATGAATTGTATGAAAATGTTCCTGCATTAAGGAAAATGTTTGCCATTAGATCCAAAATTGGTGAAGGTATGAAACACAGTATTTGTGAAAAGGAAATTTACCCCCCCCTGAAATTTTCCACTACTTGATGGGTGAATAGGTAGGCATTCTGGTACATCCTTGTGCTGTGGTTTTGCTCTCCAACACTTCTGACAAAATCCATTGTCTTGTAGGGACATTTAGCAATGTGTATTTGGGACATCTTGTTGAATACCCTGATGAAATATTTGCCTTAAAACATATAATTCCAACTAGTTCACCCGACAGAGTTGAACGAGAAGTGCGATGCTTGCAGGAGATGGGGTAAGGCATTTTAGCATGGCATTGTCCAGTATTTTTGGCATTTTGCTAGAGGTATTCGTGATTAATTTGCCCACTGGTATTACAATTCAGATTGTTTTGATTGTTTTAGTGGAGAAAATAATGTGATTGGTTATAAAGGGACAATCAGACATTGTGACCATAGTGTCATTATTTTACCTTATGTTTCTCATGAAAAGTTTCAGGTATTCTGAAGTACAAATTTTACTAATCTTGTCTGATCTAATTAGCATAACTTAGCATAGGTTTTGCATAATTATGCATCTGAGAAAAGCAAAATAGCATTTGCAATGAGCAACATGAACGACCATGTGAGCGATAATATCGTTTATAAGAGTACTGCATGCATTTTATCACACCTTTTTGTATTTCATACTGATGAGAATACAAAGAAGGTACTTTAAGGACATTGAATACCTTATTAATCAGACCATCTAACTTTTTGAATTGAAAATGAGTGCTATGATTCAACAGTTTTCTGTAGTATGAGTGCTATCGGCTCCTGCCTCTCATGGCAGGCTGTGACCTACAGGTGTCTGGGGGCATCCCCTTTTCCAAAAAATTTTAAAAATTGAAGTCTCTGAAATGCCTTACAAAAAGGTCATAAAAAATTTCAAAAAAGTAACACTTTCTTCATTCATTCAACTCTCTCTTGTTAATATTGTTAAAAAAGTAAAAGTCATGAGTTGATCATCAAGAAAATCTAGTTAGCTACATGTACCCAAACATCGTGTGAAATGAAAGAATGTACTTATTTTATATTTGCTTGCAAAAAGAGCACGAAAACAAAAAGCTAAGTTGCATATATCCGGGTATTGTTTAAACCATAGTGGAGTATATTGTGCTTACATGAAGAATTGAGCATTGGCGAGAAATTGATAAGGATGAGGAAAAAAATAAGTAGTTTTAAGAAGCAATAAAGTCTATAGCAGCACCTGTCTCTCAGGTTTGGTTATAGTGGTAGTCATATATTGTAGGCTTACATGAAGTACAGGTCAGCCAGAGGGTGGCTCGATAAGGTTGAGCGCAATAGAAGTAATTTTGGGAAACAATAAAGACTGGAGAAGCACCTATGTCTTGCCCAAACCACCAAAGCATGTTTTAAGCTAAGGTGCATTATAGTGGGCTTACATGAAGTATTGACCCGAGGCAGAAAGCTCGATAAGAAGTAACGACAATATGTACAAGTGTTTATGGAAGAAAAGCAAAAAACCCACCTCGGT
>JAOBYK010308582.1:0-19026 GCA_025434845.1 Phenganax subtilis | reverse complement strand
TTTCGCGACCAAAATATTATTTCGGCATTCAAATTTACTTGTTTATACGATCAAAATACCCCGGAGATAAAACTCTACGGAGCCACCTTAAGCCCCCCCCCTCCCTCGAATAGGTGTCTCCAACCGATGTTGACTTATAAGTAAGAAACTAATAAAGAACAATCGATGAATCCTTTATCTCCTGCGTTTTATACAATGAATTCCTGTTCCCAAAAGGTCTCTTTTATTGCAGTGATGAAAGTGGTGGAAGTAATTTACGATTATCAGATATAGAAGTCAGTAAGGTAGCTACAAGTGTTGCATTATACAGTAGCACACGAGTGGAAGTTTTTAGATTGCACCTTGTGTAAACCAACTATACAAGAAGAACGCTAAGTGAATCTGCCAAAGCATTCCAATGACATAAGTACTGGAAATATTTTTTGCTTCGCGTCGCGCAAACAAATTCTCGCCAAATGTGCTATACTTTACCTGCGCTAGAAGTTTCGTAGAGTAGTAGATCAACTTTATTTAAACCCATTAGCCTTTTCAGCAAATGCTGATTTCCAAAAGGAATGTGTGTGTGTATCGTATGTGTATTTGATCGGTTTGCGACGGTTGCCATTTAAAAAATTTTTTTCTTGCTTTTTCCTTGCATGCTATAACTACTTTACTTAGCATGGATGAACTTGACTGTAACATGTCGTAGGAACATGCTAAAGTCTCTTATGACGAGAAAAGCAACGACTATTTTGTTAAAGATCTAGGAAGTCAGAATGGAACATTCATAAATGGATCTAGGCTAAGCGAGGTGCGTCGAAGAACACTTTTGTTACTAAATCACTACTAAAGGATGTCATGAAATAATATGGAAACGCATCAGCTACTGTATATTAAGTTTGGCATATAGAGAAAATCGTAATTGTTTCTGGCGCGAAAATGGTGCGACCGGTGAAGACTCTTTTTTATTTTGGTAGAGTAAACAAGAGAGTGAAGCGCACAAACTGAATCATGGAGAGCAATTAAAGATTGGTTCAACGACATTTCTTCTACATATTCATCCTGGCAGCGAGACTTGTGATGATTGTGAACCTGGTCAAGTTCAAGCTCATTTGAAAGCCAAGGAGTCTGAAGAAGAAGGTGCGTTCAAAATATGATAATAGCGAGTTTAAGCAAGTGGCGTTTTTGACAACACAGACGTCGACCGGAAGTAAACTTGACGTTTTCAACCAATCGCCGTGCTTGACCCAGTCCTTTGACGTTTCTCATGCCATTCGTGTTGTCAAAAACGTCACTTGCTTAAGCTCTCTAATACGATCACAATACAAGATATTCTTTTTGGAAAAAAACAACCTGATGCATGCGTACAGCTTGATATGATTATCGTACTTTCTTGTAGCAGAGTCAATGGAATGAGATGGTCTGCAAGCTTGAACGAAGCTGTTATTTTATTCTTTTTATTTCGTTTATGCATGCTTTGTTTCGGTCACTGGACACATCGTGTTTTCTGCATAATGCTCTGTCATCTAATAAAAATGCTTCAATTTGATGGTATTCAGAAATACCCGAACCCAAAACTGGATTTTTGCACCTTGATGCACCTTTGAAGATCTGCGGTCCTTTGAGGTATGCCAAGCTTTCAGACCATATACTTTCATTGATTATACTTTTGCAGTACAGGTCCACATAAGGCAAGGATTCTCAATCTTGAAATGTATAATATATGTGTGTTTGAACAGTCCAGATCACGTGTGTTGTGAGCCCAGCACGTGACACAAATCCAAATAATGCCAGAAAAAAAGAGCTGAAAAGAATAAAGAAACGATATATGCTCGAGGTGAGATGAATTTTGAATTTGAAACAAAAGAAACTTTTTTTTCATTTTCAAAGCGATGTGGAGATTTCAGTATACATTACACATTTCATTTTCCACAGAATAACGAGCACGAAGTGTACTCGGAGATTGCCTCAAATAATGCTGGAAAATACAAAGACAGAGCTCAGACGAGGTGATTAGGGACCTTACGATCTAGGACGACAACCTCATCCGCGACGTCTCGCAAACAAACAAAGAAATTGAATAAATCTTCGTCCAAAGCATCTTCTGAACGCGTCTACATTGTATAAAGTCCTAAATACAAGTCTATATTTTAAACATTTTCACGCTTTGGGGCAACGTAAACTCACTGAGTGACAAATAAGTCTTTGAAATTGATTTCTTTCTGTGAAAATAATGCGATTTTATCACCATGCAAGGTCCTTAAACATACATTTTACTTCACTGAGCCGGCGTTGCCGTCCCTGTTTGTAAAGGTCTCTCTATAAGCACTGCATAGCAGCCATGTTGTATTAATGGCTGTGTAACGTGCTTTACAATTTCCAAAGTGGTGAAATCATTATGATGCAATTTACATGAGCCATTGAACGAAATCTGCACCTAAGAACAGTGCTTCAGCCGCGGTACACTTTTCAAAAAAAGAACGTGAAAAGAAACTTAAATACATGCTAATAGGCAGAACTTTTTAGTACAATTATATATAGACATACTAAAAAACCTGTATTTCTCTTGGTTTTTATATGCACTTTGAACAATTTATGAAAGAACTAGAACGGTGAAAGATAGCAATTCATCATATCCATACAGATTAAAATTTTCATGTTGGTTTTGGATATCTATTTTGTTATATCCAGATCAAAATCTTAAAGTTTCAGATATCGATTTTTTTTCAACTGCGTATTTTATTATCTTCTTTTAGACGAAAGAAAGTGGGAAGTGAAGCTCCAGATAGTAATGCTCCTGAATCCCCTGCATCTGTTTTCAAGTAAGATATTTTATATCATAACTACAATGAAACATGCAATCTGATTGGTGGTGAACACCAGTGCAGGATGAGACCATATTCTGCACGATCGTATTGAGAATTGCACATTTCATCGATAGCATTGATAAAATTAACCGTTATTTCACTGTATTTATGGTTTTCCTTGAAGAATAGCGTCATCCATGCCCCCTGGGATGTGGCTCGAATTTCGGAAAGCTCAAAAAACACTCACCTGCGGCCTGCGCTCGTGTATTTTTACGCTTTCCGTAGGTCTCTCGACAGCCCGCATGCACGGATGACGCTCTCCTGCACGGAAAACCATTTGGTATTCCTTCAACTCATTCTTCATCAATAGTTGATTCGAAATTTTAGGTGTAGGCTGTCCTACACAAAACATTTTAAGTTTCAAGTGAAGAAGCCTTTGAATTTTATTTATTGTAGACCAATCAAAACTGAAAACAAGGGTCGAATGATGCTTGAGAAAATGGGTTGGGTAGATGGAGAAGGACTGGGAAAGACCAAAACTGGAAGAATTGAGCCGGTAAGCTTACAACCTTGTACCCAGACCTATTGTAGGTCATCTGAACTTTTCGTCCAGGTTCACGTTCTACAATGCAACAACGTGCACAATCGTTTTATTTTAGGTGATAGCAAGTATACGAGAGACAGGTCGTGGTCTGGGCTATGGTGAAATTAAGTCAATAGACATGTCTCATAAGAATCCGAAATCTTTTGTGTGGAAGAAAACTCAACAGAGGTACAACGCCGTTGGCAGAGGTAGAGCTCACAGCATGACGTCATCTCAGCGTTCTGCAGGTCTGAACTTTATAAAAAAAACGCCAGAAACTGTCGACATATTTGCTGATGACACGTGACAGTTGTGTTTCGTCAGTGTTACCAGGGCCTTGGGTCAGAGTGTCTCAACTGTCATGCCTAAAGCGTCTTTGTTGATGTTTACAGTTTTACATCTGATGTTTTTCATCACATATGGGCTTCCATGCTGTAGTTCTTCGCGGTCTTTTGAACTCAAGGCCCTTATCAAATTAAGACACATTGTTTCGGAAATATAGTGTCTCACTTAGTCTTTCCGTGCTATGTTTTCGGTAATGAGCGAACTGTGAAACGTTTTAAAAAGGAAATATTAACATGTCTTTCATTAGCTGTTATTTTCCAGCAGTCACGGGTGTCTTATCGCTCTTTCCAGTTTCCCTATTCCCTATCTTAAAAGTGATGGGCTTTATCTCAAGGAAAATATGGCAAAACTGGAAACGATGTTTAAGCGTCGACGTGAGTCGTTTACTACACAGTTTTTGTGCTACATACTTCAGAGAGTAAAATCCTTTGCTATTTTCGTCAGGCATTTTATTCTTTCTACGCTAGCAACCATATATCCATATTCGTTCCCAGTTCGGCCCATAGAAACACTGCCATTAAAATATTCCATATTAGAAGCAACATGAGCTTTGGCAGAACCATGGAACTCTCTCGCTTTAGTCTTTTGTAATATCTCGACCAAATTATCTTCATTAATGCCGCCTCCTGATGACAAATGGAAAACTGTTTAAATTTGCAGGGTAGTTTTAGTAAGGCCCGTCTGTTTCTCGCGGTGCAATTTGACAAGGCATCACTCAATCGCAACGTCTGCAACTGCGTTGAAACTAACCTGGCATAATAGTTATCCTTTTTCCAGCCTAAGTAAAATAGAAACTCTTTTACACATCTACACACGAAACTTAGGCGTTTTTAGTATCGTTTGTTTGACAATTTGCTAGTCTGATGCGATGGGAGAATAAATTAATATTGCAAATAATACTTGTGTCATTTCTTTGAGCTACGAGTACAAGAATTTGTCAATAATGCATCCACATCACTTTGCATATAGCTTGTAAACATTACTGTTGCCTGACCAAGGTCTATCCTGGGCTGGACTGGAACCCTCTCTTCATAACCCATGATCCACCTCTTGGCAAGAGCGATCCCTTTTCCCACCCAGTTTGTACGTGTTTTATTGTCCAACTGCAGTTACTTTGAATGCAACCGTGAAAATAACTGATATATTGACTAGTTTGAACTGGTACATACCTGATTCACAAGATCTTTTAAACGAGATGCTCCCTTCAGCACATCACATTCCCCGCCACTTGTGAGGACACGGTCAAATCCTAACTTTATTATCACTTCTAAAGCAGAGCTCTGATCGGCAACCATGTCAATTGCTATGTCGTGAAAACAAAAACCGTATTTTATTCAAAAATCATGTTTTAAGCCTTTCACGCCAAGTAGTGTAGACGCCCCCCCCCCCACACCACTCTACTATATTTGGTGCCATATAATTCTATATGACGGCACAACAGATCAACGGTTTTTGATTGATTCATTGACTTACTCAATTTGCAACTATTAAGTTATTGAATTACTCCAATTTTTAAACAAACTTTGCGTGATTGAATTTGATTAAAACTACCGTGCAATGGAACACTTAGTTGCACTTTACCACAATCTAGTACCCAAGCTCCTAACGCCAGCTGCTTGTATCGAAATGCGCGGGCAAATTCGAGGAAATGTTGAACAAAATAAGTTGTGATAGTTTTGTCGAACGCCGAAAGTCCAAAACGATTGTAGGAATGAAGGCCGAACAAACTATCGTAAGTCTACGTAAGCCTCGAAATATGGGCGAAGTGGTGCAAACATTAAACAGAGTTAGGCATTAAAAAGTATGTAACACATTTTATACACCTACAAACATAACTATAAATAAGCAGTTTTTCAAGGTATTTAGCTTTATATATATAAGAGCACTTAGTTAGCTACAAGTTTTTGAAGTGTTCTGTAATATGAATTACATTTGTTTTGCCATTGTTGACTGAACGCTCGAAGAGCGTCTAGTTTTTCATACACCCTACCTCGATGAAATGTCGCTGGAAGCGGCTTGATGCTATCTACATGTAGCAGAATCACGTGAAAAGTTATAAAATTATTGATATAATATCGATAGGTGCAGTAAATCCCGACTAACTCTGAAGGAACTAAAAAATGCTCGAGTTGCATGCGGGGTTGGTGGCAGGGTTTACCGGTACATGTCATCATTAAAGTCAATTGAAAAAGTCAAAACTAATAACACAAAACGGTAGAACAACTTTTGTGTAGTATGGTTGTTTTTGCAACTGAATGTAATCGTATGAAAGTGAATGGCTTTTAATAGCTTTGTTTATATAGGACATACCCAATAACTTTTGACACCGAGGAACATCGATTTCACCTTGCCTACAAATCGTCAAATATGTTGTGTCGAAGTTGCTGAGCACCTGGTTGGATTTTTGAGACTGTTTTCCACCCAGGCTGCGTTTTTTGACATGCACGCACTGACATATATACATTTGGACTAACTGCTTGGCGTCAAAAAGCGTGGTTGCAAGATGGCCTCAAGTCAAAAGACATAGGAGCAGGCAGTCCAGACCGTCCAGATGTATATATGATGTCAGTGCGTGCACGTTAGAGTCAGTGGCGTAGCGGCGGAAGATGGGGCCCTTAGGTAGCTATATATGAGGTGGGGGCCCCTGTTGACTGTTGTCAACTGTCGGGGGCCCTTAGTTCTTGAACTAACCCTACCAAACGAGCGCTACGTCACTGGTTAGAGTTTAAATCCACCTTCAACGTGTTTTATTTTTCAAATATGCACTTGCGAAACGACACCTTAGAGGTCAGTTCTTTTTTCCGAACAAATATGAAAAGACGTCGCCGATCATCGTAAACTCTAAATATCACCGAAAAAACAACCGCAAAAATAAAATAGAAATTTAGTATTTACTTTGTTAGAATACCACAAACAACGCCATCAGCTCCGGCATTGATAAGTATTTTACAATCTTCTATCATCACTTCAAATTCAACATCCGAGTAAAGGAAATCTCCTCCTCTTGGCCGAAGCATAACAAATACGGGCAATGTGATATGATTCTTTATAACTTTCAATAAACCTGGAAAAATGAGTCGGCAGGACAATATGATAATGCCGATAATGAAAACGAGTGGTATAGCGGGAATATGAAGACCCACCAAGACTAGGTGTCGTGCCTCCCTCCAGCAGATTACAGCAGAGCTCAATACGTTTTGCTCCTAAAAATAACATCAAGCTGAAGTCAACGGCAATAGATTGAAGTAAAGTGTTGCCTCCTGGATCCCTATTGAATTTATTTGGAAGCAGTGTTCAGAAGTGACTCTTCTTGCATTTACTACACTCTGTCTAATTACAAACCAGAAGAGTCTGCTTTAATTCTCAAAAGGGGCGATGGTGGTGCCACAATCAAGCCCAGTTTAGCTTCCCCTGATCTTGCTAATTATTGTTTTGGTATCTGAGAACATGACAAAAATCCATGCACTAGCCAGCCGTAACCTACTACAATGAAACACTCCCATGCTGATGTTGAGTGAAATTTTCTGGTCTGCCAAGCGTATGTATCTGTATTATTAGGGATGTTAACAGTCTCACTCTAATGACAGACAAAATAAAGGAAAAATAAGTTAGCAATGCACTCAAGCTCATTGTATAAATACCACTCAGTGTGTAACCAAGAGAAACTGGCAAATTGTTAAATAAAGGGTCTCTAATGGTATGTGCATGGAGTGGCCAACAGGTGGTCATATACATGACATACATTAATCCCGAAGAGTCACTTTCCTCACAGGGCAGGACTAATACATTTTTTGCAAACAAAGTAGAGTAAAAGATCAAATCAAAATCACAGATCTTTATTGCACATACCTGCAGAGGTTGGTTCAGTGTTCAAACCAGTGAGTTCAAGCATGCAGTGCGCCCTGGTTAGTACTAACTGTATTTTTTTCCACTTTGTGATTTGTAATGCCAAACGTTTTGCCACACGTGAGACACACGCCTTTCAAATATTCTCACGCTCACACGCAGACATTTTTTTCTCACGCAAAAGCGAAAAAATAGGAAGCGATTTAACTTTTTTGTTTCAACGCTTCACTTAGTTTTGTTTTAACGCTCAAGAGCCATTTTCCACTACGGCCGTTTTGGCCGCGTGGACGGAGCGCACAGTTTTGAACATATTCTAGCGAATGTCCGCTTTTGATCTCGCGTGCATGCGGAGAAAATTGAATTAAGTGTAACTTTCCCGACGTGCACGTGAGACCAGGCGCCTACTGACAACAACAGCGCAGGTTCAAAACTGTGCGCACCGCTCGTGCGGCCAATATAGCCCTAGAGAAAAATATCCTTAATACACCAACATGTTAAAACTTTGGCGTACTACTATTCTTCATTTTATATCATGCATAACATCAATACTTCATTTTACTCTGAACACAACTTCGGCTTTGGAAAAGGAGCTCCTTGGTTCGATTCTGCCAAACGACACTTCAATTTTCAATAAAATAAACTACTTTTTTCCTGTCGATTGAAACTATCTACAGCCTTCAAACGGAACAAAATAGTGATTTCAGATAGACTACGGCTTGAAAAAAATTTTCCGACCCTTAAAACCGAAGTTTTAGAATATTTAATCTACGCATGCACAATGCGCGCATCTGCACCACTACAATTACACGCGAACTTGATAATGTACATATAAGCAGCTACAAGACAGAAAAATTGAAATGAGTTGGCTGCTAATCACAAGTCTTGGAAGAAGGTCAAGTGAATATGCAATTGCACGGCTCAGGATCTGTCGCTTGGTCTCCCTCGGAGTTTCCCTGACGACGGTAAAGCAGGACTCATTCCACTGAAGACAGCGTTCGTTGTGCTGAAATCATGACACGACGTAACAAGCAATGATCCAGCAGTTCTACCGGGTGTAGATCTGTAAGTAACACTGGATGTATGGACCGAGGTGGGTTTTTGCACTTTTTTTTAAAAAACACTTGAACATATTGCAGTTGCCTCTTATCGAGTTTTTGGCTCAGCCCTTTACTTCATGTAAGCCTACTATAAAGTACCATAGCTAAAACAGTGCTTGGCTGGAGACAGGTGAGCACTGCTTCAGTCTCTATTGTTTCCCAAAATTACTTCTTTTGCCCTCAACCTTATCGAGCTTCCCTCTGGCTGACCAATACTTCGTGTAAGCCTACAATGTATGACTACCACTATAACCAAACCTGAGAAAGAGACAGGTGTTGCTATAGACTTTATTGCTTCCAAAAACTACTTCTGTTGTTCCTAATCTTTATCAATTTCTCGCTAATGCTCAATTCTTCATGTAAGCACAATTACACCTCTATAGTTTAAACAATACCCGTTCAGACAAGAGAGAGGTGCTGTTCCACTAGTTATTACATTACAAACCTACATCTATTAGGGGCTGCTCAAAAAATACGTGACACTTTTTTGCCCATTGTTTTACACCCCCCTCCCCCACCCCCTGTGACAGTCTGTGACGTTTAGTGTTATACTGTATGCACAAGGAGGAATGTGCAGCTCTGTGGTATCCACATACTCGTCCTCCCACCATTCTAACATATTTTAAATACATAATATTATATCAAAACGTCACGACATATAGGCAGCTTCACTCCCTCCCCCCTTGTGACGATGCATGACACATGATTAATGACCTCCTACCCTGCAAAGTATCACATATTTTGTGAACGACCCCTTACTCCACAACTTTCTCAAGCCTCCATCTAATAAATCAATACTTTGTGTGAGCTAAATATAGCATTATATCTTAAACGATTAGTGCTGGTCTTGTCCATATGGCTTTCAAGAGCTATGGCTATGACCCCTCCTCTTGATCGTATTTTCTGCCAACTGCTGCATACCAGACCTCCTAACTCCATCAACTCATGATTTTGAGTTAAATGAATAGAATTTATAGTTCCATGGGCATGCAGATATTTAAAAAGTGTTACTTTTGAGACTTTTTGTGACCTTTTTGTACCTTTAGAATTCTGTTAATCTTCTCAAAAAATGCAGGAAAAGGCATTTCAGAGACTTCAGTTTTAAAAATTGTTTGGGAAGGGAAGATGCCCCCAGACACCTGTAGGTCACCGCTTGCCAATCTCACTCATTTTCAAGTCACAAAGTTGGAAGATCTGCCTTTAGTCAATTTACTCTGTCAACTTACTGAGAATTTTACTTGCCAGGGACCAGACTTAGAACTGTAAATTTGATATATGAACTCTTACCTCCCTTTTCTGCATTAATTGCTGACTCTACGGAATCCACACACACTTCCATATTTGCAGATGATAATGTGCACGCTTACATGAAGTAGTGAGGTTACAACAAGGAAAAGTGAACGCTCGAGGCAATGGGCACTAGGTAAAAGTTTCTGTGGGCTGATGGGCCCCAGACCAGGGATACATGATTTAGCAGGCCCGCAAGTACCTCAGTTTTCAGGGCAGCAATTTTTGCCAAACAAAAGTGCAGCAGGGCTCTCACACCCAAATTTATGAATTCCTTATATTGGCCAAAAAAGATTCCAATATTTCCTTAGATTTCCGTAAAATTACTCAGAAAAACTCCAGCGTAGTACAATAAAACATTGCACGAGTATTGTGAAATTTATTTAAGATTTAATAAGAACTCCAATTTTGCAGTCGTAGACTGAATTACATTGGTTACAATTCTAAAATAGGGATAATGCTACAAACTATTCTTAATAAAATTATGTTACATGTTAAATTTACATTATGTAATAACGAACAAGATACGAACAACTCATTAAGTAACTACATTAATATAGCAATCATATAATAGTTAACTACAGTTTGAAACTTTACTTCCAGCGATTATAAAACTATTTGCAAATCTTTCAGTTCTACATCTTGGTATTAAAAGTTTGTTATCACCGTCACGGAGGGAGTATTCAATATTATGATTAGGAGGGACAAGGGAATGTAACTTATGCGCTGTATCGCTGCGGATTCGCTCAAAAAATCTCTTACATATTGTTTCTCTCCGCATGTGCAATGACTCCAACCCAGCACGTTCCCTTGCTTTGTCGTAACAACAATCAGGGAAGGTTATTCGCAAGGCCCTTCGTTGGATCCTTTCAATCTGGTCTTTTAAATATTGGGGAAAGCAATAGTGCCACACTTCACACGCGTATTCTAAGATTGGTCTAATGCACGTGGTAAACACTAATATTAACTTACTCGATGGAATGGAGGATCTTTTTAATAAACGTAGAGCATAGGGACGCTTTGCGGCTTTCTTGCAAATTTGATCGACGTGGAGAACCCACTTAAGGTCTTCTGAAATAATTAGTCCAAGTACTTTGACATGCGACACGATGGAGACTTTACAGCCATCAACTATAAGCGGGGTTAGAGCAAGAGGATCGGAGTTTGAGAAACATATTCGAATTTCCTTGGTTTTAGAAGGGTTTAATTTCATATTGTTTTTGACAACCCAACTGGAACACTCATTAATTTGCGACGCTAGGGCAGAATCAGGATCAGGGCGCTTTTATATATAAGCGCCCTGATCAGGATATTGGTCCTTCTTAATGATTTCCCATAAAGTAGTGTCGTCCACAAATTTGACGGTATCGTCAGAAACGTTAAGGTCGTTTACCATAATTAGAAATAGCAAGGGGCCAAGTTTAGTTCCTTGAGGGATACCGGCATTAACTTGCTTCCAACCAGAATAGTTAGATCCAATTTTAGTACGCTGACGTCGATCAGTGAGAAAATTTGCGATCCAGTGAATGAGAACTGGGTGAATATCAATATTTCTAAGTTTTTGTAGTAATATGTTGCAGTCTACGCGATCAAACGCCTTTGAAAAGTCCAACGTACATATTCTGAGACAAGTGCCGGGGGTATCCATAGCCTCGTACCATTTGTGGAGCATGTATACTAAAGCCATTGTAGAGTTGGATCCTTTAATCCCAAAAAGTGAACACGAAAAAGTCGTCAATTTGTTGCAATATTGATAATTGAGAGCTGTAACAATGTTACAAGATTCTTGAAAGACTCTGTGTTTAATTTACAGTATGTAAACATGAATATATGAATATGCACCCCTCGCCCAATTATCGTCTCTAGTTATGGCCCTGACTGCTGAGTAGAGTAAACACAACGTCTGCCAAACTAGCAAGACGAAGAAACCAGCAAAAATACAGTTACACCCAGAATGACCGACATTTATGAGAATTTCCTCAAAAATATCCCCAAAACATACGATTCTCAAGATTGCTCCCCAAAATTCTGCAAATTTCCCTGTTTTACGGAGATTTCCGCAAGTGTGAGAGCCCTGAGCAGCATGGTACTAGTGGCGACCGAAAGTGCAAGTCAGCTACAAACCTGCTGAATCATATTCACCACGAAGAAAAATTTACATTGGGTCGTGTACACTGGGCCATTCACACTAGCGTTTTTAGATCGATCCGAGATCGATTCAAGTTCGTTTGGGGGATATGTGAACGGTCATATGCGATCCGAGACCGATCTCGATACGATCTAAAGTAGACCACTTCATGAGGTGGTCTCGGATCGGATTAGTTTAGTCCACATCATAGTGTGAACGCGTAACTCGAAGAGAACCGAATCAATCAGGTCCTGTTCTTAACTTTGTAACCTCACTTTTTTGTGGGAGCACTACAACAGCAATTTTGTTTTTGTTGTTGTAGTATTTTTCAGTTTGTTTTGAGTGTAAAAATGTCAAAACACGGAGAAACGTGGTCAGACGAAGAGTGTTTGGCAGAATCGAGGCAGAAAAGCAACGCACAAGTGTGAACGCTCCAAAAGAAACGATCGGAGATCGATTCGAAATCGAATTAACTAAATCGATCTGCAAGTGAGCTCAGTGTGAATGGCCCCTAACAAACAACGAGTTTGCATTTCTAATCATAATCTGCATCTAGTGCTGGTCGTTAAAGAGACACCCTGGAGCGGTGAAAATGCTTTTTTGCGGCCAAGTGCTGCGTGAAAATTCGTTTAAATAGAAATTACGAAACTTGCGGTTTTCTGCATTATTTTATGTTTGATTAATTTGTAACAAACAAAACACCTGCCTGGCATTTGTGGCGACCTCTGAGTGTTACGGCAAGACTTTCAGGAAATTCTGAAGTGCATTAAGCCCAGTCTTGTTACTAGTTTCATTTACTTTTGCCGCGTTTTAATACGAGCGGATAAATAAATGACTTTGCAGCGAATTTGAAAGTTCTTGCGAAATTTTTATCGTAAACGAAGATGAAAGTGATATTTAATCGATTTTTTACAAAACGCTCATAAAATATTAATGTTCAAACTATTTGCATATTACTACACAACAAATGAGCGTCCTATCTTTTATTCGTAACGGGACTAAGTAAAAAACTTAATACAATCGGTTTAAACAACGAATGGTTTGTAGAATTATGCTCATCAATTTTGACGAACTTTTTGGCTGAATAGTTTTATGACTGGCAAGTTTCATGAGTATTTATTTGTGTTTGTGATCGTATCGCTCAACGGCAGTTGTTTTAATAGCTACCAGTTTGTTTGCAGTACAACTTTCTACTTCAAATTGCAGTGGCAGTCCGACAGAAAGATAACGACAGCTAACGGTTTGGAAAAATAATTTTCTAGTAGTCTGCAAATCTGCAACTAGTATATGTTTAGGCGGCAATTCTTTTTGTCTATCTCTAAGAAAATCTAGTATATGAGAAGAATGTTAACAAGGTTAAACAGTGTATCGATACGTTTGATTGCTATGGCAAGCAACGCGAGACTTTTGACGCGGTGCAAACATTCAAATTACTTCAATCCAGATGATCTTGTGCCGAACACAGAGAAATGCACTCCCACAGGAGCCATGAGAACTCAGCCAAAAGAAACAAAATTTGGTTTAGTAAAAGTGTTTCTTCTCACAATTCCTGCAATGCTGTTTGGCGCCTTTGTTTCCAGTAAAGGAGCAGAGACACTGGAAGAAAGTGAATTATATGTTCATGAAGATTAACTGGACGAAGCAAGATAGAATAGTAAAAAGTTTAAATGAATAGATGATATTATAGTGATGTACATCTGTTGACGCTGCGTTTGCACGTCTACACAATATAAATGACAAGCTGCCACGTTATGGTGACACGTATAGTTTCTATGAAAAAGTCACTTTTAAGGCTCTTACAGACGAGCAAATTTTCTATGACAAAATTTTATGTTACAAGTTTTATATGCCCGTCTGTACGGGTCACTTTGCGATATTTTTCTGTGACAAATGCATTTGTCATAGAAGAATGGACCAAATGACGAACTTTGCTCGTCTGTACGGCTAACAAAGAAAATATAGCAAATGATGTGAACCATTGATGAATTTGGTTAGCGTACAGACGGTCGAAGAAAATTTGCCACATGAAAAATTTGTCATAGAAAATTTGTTGCACGTACACATGGGCATTTGTCACAAAAAATGGTAACATGGAGTTTTGTCATAGAAAATTTGCTCGTCTGTAAGAGCCTTAAAGCAGAGCGCTTGTTTTAAGCTGCTACATGCTGTCCTCAGGAAAAACAAAAAAAAACAAATACATATTTCAATATATGCCAATTTTTTTTATACTCTTCTTTAGGATATTTCTAAACCAAACTATTTCATCCATTTAGCTATATAGCATTTTAACGTGTATACTATGTTATGAGCTGACCGATATACCATGCTGTGTTTAAAGTTTTAGTCTTTTGACATGGTGCGTCTCAATAAGCTTGAATCATGAATAGGCACGAAAACTAAAATGCGCAGTAGCTATCTCTTCATGGGTGAATTGAGAGTATTAGAGTCAAGAAAAAAAATGAAGTTTATGTCGTGCCATAACATTATGATACGACGAGATTTTGTGCGCGGCCTTTCAGTACCCCCTACGTTATAAACAACGAAAACCTAACAACAAATTAATTCTGTTGGCTAGGAAAACCTAGTAACAAAATAACAACTATTTTTTACACATATTTTGACTGTTCAGTATTATTAGTCTTCGTGTTTCGACGCGAAATAAGTATTCCACCTGCAATGCAGGCTAGTACGATTCATCATAGATTATCATGGACAGTATTACAAACAGGTTTGTGCGTCTTCCAGTCATTTTTTTGGCAAGTTCTGCTGCAGTAAGGCTGGGCACATCTTGAGCACAACTTCAATGAAACATCATCATCTTCTTCCGTTCCACAATAACCACATTTTCGTTTTGGTTCACAATGATCTTGCAGCTCATATGAATTCAGAGTAGTGAAACTACCACCACACAACTCAAGAAACTCTGAACAACAAAAGATAGCGTCTTATGCTTTTTCACTTTAACTGCCTGCAGCCTTGTGCTTTTATTTGAACAAGCTAATCAGAGGGAAACAGCTATGGCACCTCAACAATACTATCTGCAGAGTTCATTTGTTAAATCATTGAGTGGCAGTGCACCCCTACTTTGTTTAACTTTAGGTGGTGCCACTTGGTGGGGGTGAAACACAGTTTGCCATGCTTTTTGTGAATACTGAAGAACAAGTAATCATGACTTTGATACAAAGATTGTTATGCCTGCATTATATACACTCACAAAGATTACCTGGAAAGCTACATGGTGTGTTTTCATTTCTGTCAGCATATTCCTCAGGAATACCATAGCCACATTTTTTCATTACTTCTCTCCATGAACCAAAATCTTGAGGTTTTTCTTCCTGTGGCAACTTGCCAACATAATCACACATCATATTCCAACGTCTGTCGGTCTCTTTCTGTCGAGCTGCCCCTGAAGTTGAGGAGAGAAATTGAATAAATTACTTCCCATGTCATTAATAAAAGAAAAAAAACCCAGTTTTCTTGTCACAGCCTAGCTGTTTTGAGTCGATATCTAGACCTAAATGCAGTGCGCTTGGTATTAACTGTTTATAGTACAATTTAATAAGACTTAGTTTGCTGCAAGTTAGAGTAAACCAGTTTGGGAATATGAGGGAAAATGCTTGAATTGTATCATAAAAAATAGCCTGAACTGTACGTATTGTCTGAGCTATAAAATGCACTGTATTATTACTCTGTAATATCACTTTGAATCACATACAATAATAGCTTTGATAAATGGAAAATATAAGTTCAGAAAGTTCATAGAAACAAGCACTTGCCAGGATTGATCTGTGCCAGAGTTTCAAGAAGAGAATGAACTGTCCGTGTCAAACTGGAATCCAGTTCCGCTTTCTTGAACCATTTTAAAGCTTTGTTTACATCTTTAATTGTACCCACACCTTCCATATACATTAAAGCAATCTAAGAAAAATATGATTGCAACCAGTAACTATTGTATGGTAATTTGCCCAGTAATCCTTATCAACATCAGATAACTTTACTTCATGTTCAGGCAAGAGCTTTGTCGCTTTGCAATGTCACCTAACAACACTACCCTGGGAATTTATATTACAAATAATTACGAACTATTAATTAACCTATTAAAATGAAATGCACACCAAGTGCGTTCTCGTTCTACTAATTATTTATTGTACTCCGTATACCTTATTATAGATCTTGCTGAGGTTTTCTTTAGCAATAGACGAAGGGTTTTTGACAGCTTCCTTGTACCACTGGAATGCTTTCACCTCGTCCTTTTTCAAGCCACCTCGTCCTGTCTCATACATCTGCGCAAGAGCGATCTGAGCGACGCCATGACCATTTTCTGCAGAAGATTCAAACAATTTTCTCGCTCTAACTTCGTCTGGTTTGATTCGCTCGGCTTTTTCGTCGAGAAACCACATGCCGTATTGATACTGAGCTACAGGATGACCAGCTTTGCATGCTTTCTCGTAGTAGCGACGTGCTGCATCATAATCATGATGAATATACTCAAGCAACCGGGCTTGACTGAATTCTTTTTGGCCTGGGTGCATGGAAGTTGGTTTTGTCTTGGATAACTTTTTCGACTTGTCCATTTTAGACACTGTCGGTATCAAACGAGTCAAACAGCCTCAGAAAATTTCCCCATGCTTTTTATATCGTTAAGCACGTGTTAATGACTCGTGATTAGTTAAAAATGACGTTTAAATACACCCGGAAGCTGGCAATCTGTTGTTGAAATGTAAAACTTTACGGTAATATTTCCCAAGAGTCTGTATATCTTGTTCCCACATCCCACACTGCTAGTCTATAGTAAAAGTCATTGATATTGTACAGATATACAACAAATATATAAAATAAATGAACGCTCTTTCTTTGAGATCAGATCAAAACGTTCTATTCGTCTCCCAAAATATGCTCTGAAATATGATCTAGTGTGAAAATGCAAGTCAGAATAAATAAACTCCGGCAGTCCTGCAATAGAGTTTTCTGATCAGCGAGAGCGCACAAAATATTTGTATTTGCCGCCATCTTGAAAAGTTAAGAAAACAGATAACTCCCCCTGAAAAACGTTAACTATTATATGTTTGTAGATGAACTATATCATTTCCAGGAGGGTCTTTACATTTTTGCATATTACTGTCTCCGTGGCAACCATGACGCGTGATGGGCATATTTGTTTGGAATTTTTATGTCAGGAATTACGTTAAAGAATATCTGCTAAAAACGCATCAAATGCATCAGACTCAACTAGTATTGCAATGATTCATGAGCTGCTGTGTTGTGGAATTATTCTTTTCCCGAAAGCTTTGAAATTGGCGAAAATATGAACGCGTAAATATTAAAAAGAAGTTGCGTAAAATAGACGAACATATTATCGGCTCACAATATAATGTGACAGCATGGATTGTGAAAGGTAAACAAACTGTGTACTTTATGCTGCCGGTGGCCAGTTTCTGTCCGTATGCTCATCAACAAGTATTCACTTATAACGCAATGTCACGGTATTTACCATGTCTTTAACTATTGACTGCACCCCAGTACGCTGTGCGGTATGTTTTACTGAATCTAAAGCTAGATATTTTACTTGTCATCTCACCCTGAGAAAGAGATCTCTGGCATGTATTTTCAGCTTTGGAAACATGAAGCTACAAAAGTTTGAATTCACTCAAATATATATTGTTATATTTTTTCCCTTGGCACCATCCGTGGTTGTGCCTAGTAGAACTTCCCCTTTCCAAAGCTGACAACCTTCCTTTGTCCCTGGATTTCAAAAGTTTCATTATTTACAAATACTTTTAATCTCCCCACAGCACTGATGTTCCAAGCTCATTGAAGGAGGCTGTTACAAGGCCAAAATCATTGACCGACAAACGAACTAAGAAGTCACTAGAGTTTAGCTTACAAAGAAGTAATGCTTGGGTAGAACATGAACCACTGAGCAATGCTGCAGTAAAACTTATGCGGAAAAAAAATCGTCCTAAATCTGCACCTGTAAAAGACAGTTCAATTAAAAGGTAAACTCAAATGCAGATTGACAATACTAATTACTTAATAGAACTGGTAGTGTAAAAATGTGATGAGTTTTCATGTCTTCGAGTAGTGAAAATAATATTTTGGAAAAAAAATCAGCCTGTTGCCTGTAATATGAAGCAATGGAGCGAATGAGTAATGATACTAAAATCTTGTTTTCAGCCTGAGAAACTTGAATCTTATCTTCAAACCACTGTGTGACATTCTATTATACAGTAAAAATGAAATTACCACATATTTATACAATGACAAACACTTAGGGGGGGGGGACAGTGGCTAGATCTGTCCCTGCATTCAACCATGTACTCAACTGGTTCTTCGAAAAATGTCGCCATTTTGAATTGGCAGGAAATAATCACGTGATCAATACCTTCCTATCCGGGGAACGTGACCGTCACATGGAAGTGAGGTCGGAGGCTTCTACTAATAATTCATTCCTTTCTGTTTGCCCCTCAGCCTAATTTTCACTTCCATGTAGTTACGACGCATTAACGCTAAGGTCATCTCAGTGCTTGCTAACACTAGTGAAAATGTAGAAAATCTTTCAGCTATACTGTTCGGTTATTTTGCACGTCCTTTTGCAAAATGCAAAACTATGAAATGCAAAATGCAAAACTATGCAAAATGCAAAACTTTGCAAAATGCAAAACTATGAAAGACAGCCTCACGCCTTCAAAAGAATTTGTTTTCGTCTCCCAGACTACATTAAATTGCATATACTAGAATAAGGAAATAAATTTACCGTATTTCTATCTATATTCAGCAACAACGCCGTGATTAATGCTTAATAGAAACGCGCTAACTTTGAGTGAAAACCGTGTGAATGTAAAAAAAGTTGTTTCAGCTTCAAAACGCTGTAGAATAGAAAAAAATGTATCCTTTGTAAATATCGCATCATCACTCACGTCATTCTGTGGCGCATATTTCTACAGGTTATATTAT
>JAOBYK010308471.1:0-19029 GCA_025434845.1 Phenganax subtilis | reverse complement strand
TTCATTACTGCGGTCTTCTCATCGACTTGGTTTCGAATTTTTATCCAAGTGCTCAGCAAGCAAACGCTGATATAATCATAGATATAGAGTGGTAACTTTGTTAGTGTTGCTGACATATAAAAAAATAAAGCGATAATGAACACAAGTAAACTCGAAGCACGCCGTTTGAATTTCCATTTATCGAAAATATGTTCAAGCAGAGACGACAATAACCGATTAAAAGATAAAATGGCCTAATAACAAACCACAAGCAACGCCACAACGACGGCATAGCACTCACCTTTCGTCTAACAGGACAAAATTTGCAAAAATTTGTTCAAATATTTGACCCTTTCTCGTTGTAAATAAGCAATGTAATATCAGTGAACGCGATCGTACGACAATATCCGAAAGTTATGCCGAATGCAGAGTCGTCACCAGTTTGTTGAGTCGACGATCGCCGAAGATGTAACAGCATGACATGACATGACATGACATGACATGACATGACATGCCATGACATGAAAGTGGACATTTTTAGTGTTGTGGCATTGTGGTTAGCCGCGCATGCGCTCGGCTACCCACAAAAATGAGTCAGGACCTACTAGACATAAGAAGATATTTTTATTACGAAGAACCTTCTTTTGCCATGTTATGTGGAATGTACTTCGCGAGTTTTAATTGTGGACTTAGTTTAAGAAATCTGAAAGACTCACAAGCTCATCCTATTATAAAATCCTTAGTTAGATATAATTTTTATTATCAAACGAGAAAATTTACGAAACATCCAGAACTTTAAAAAAAATACTATTTGAAGAACTTAGAAAGTACCTTCCCATTTTATACATTAAGGTAGACTCCACCGATACAGACTTGGACGGAAATTACTATAGATTAAAAGATGCAAAAGAACTTTCTTACCAAGATTGGGGCTAGTTTTTCTGCTTACGATTCCGATGGAATAACTACTCAAAGACAATCGTTATTTCAAGAATCTATAGAAAGTTATGTTTATTGTGTTTTAGAAGCTCAAGCCGATACGAGATGGCCTATAGTAAACCAAGGTGCTAAGTCTATTCAAACTCAGGATGTTTGTCGAAAATTAGTAGAGGCTACTATTACTCAAAACGACACTACAATATTAGTTTCGAATATGAGAACAGTCATTTTTAGTAGGAACGTAGTTCTGAACCTGGCAATTAGTCCGGGTATTATTTTAGTTCCTTCCAAGATGATTATTCTAGAAGGCCTATTCCAGATTTTAATAATATTTTAACCATAGCCACCAGTGACATGAATATAGGGGAAAATAAAAAAGTCAGTAATTTAAAACCAAAAATTAAAAAAGATAGTCCTAAGAAAAATCTAAGTACTTTTGAAGATAAAAAAGTAGAGAAGCATGAAATAATATACACAGGAACTTTTATGTTAATAACTCAAATCTTAATTGCAAAATATATTTTACAATAAATGGTAATGTATTTTGGGTACGAAAAAGAATCAAATAATAATATAAAAGAAATCGAAGAAAAACTAGAAAACGTTCAGACAGAAACAGAAAATAATAAATATCTTATTTCATCCAATAGATCGGATATCGTTGCTAATCGACAATTTTCTTCAGGAAATCAAAGAGATATAAATTCTATTCGATCAGAAGTTAACTCAAATATAACAAATATAGCAAGCAATTTTAGTCTTATAGATACAAATCGAAAATTAGCCGTAATTAATAAATCCGATATTGCTGCGAACAAAACCGATATAGCATCGAACAAGACTTTAGGAGAAGCGGTCAAAGCTCATGCAACCTGTAACATGACGAAACTAAGAGACGTAAAACTCGAGCTAAAAATGACATTTCTCGGTTAAGAAATTATTTTCTGTTTACGATGCTTTTTCCTAGTTTAGATCAGCTCGGTTGGACAAAACCTTCCAGTAATCGTTCTGGATATCCTCATAGGTTCATCAAGCCTCCCAAGTTAAATCAAAACACGAAAGTCCATTTACTTTACCACGTTCTTGACATAGATGATACGCTTACAAGTCTTAGTATGGAATATGAAGTCCCTATCATAGAAAAAGACGGTGTTAAGGCTTCCTTTAACGTGTTTCAAAAGAACTTTCTCAACTTGAAAAAAACCGAGAACTCTTACATCTTAGAACTAAACAGCGCGTTTAGATTATCTTATTTTTTTCATAACGTGGATGACATTAACGTATTTTACAGAAGTTGTCATCAAACAAACTAAGTTACTATTAGAAACGAGTCAGAATTATACGTAGTCATAGAAAGCTAAAAAAGCACTGCGTAATAATAAGTTTAAAATGACTAGATTTTTAAGCAACGTAGTTGCACGTAGTGCTTAGCTGATTTTAAAGTAATTTTAAGATTACTTAATTTTTACTTAGTTTTTAAGCGACGTAGACGCACGTAGTGCTTGGCCAATTTTTAAGTAAAAATACTTTTCTTATAATAAATGAGTGAGGAGACTAAGCAAATCTTAAGTATTCCTAAAGAAGAAAATAATAAAAACCAAGTTAGCTCTCCGGCGATTTTGTCGATTACTACGCAAAAAAAGAGAAAGATCCTCGAAGAGTAGAAGCTGGAAAAAACTTGCTCAAATTTCTAGAGAAGCTAAAGAAAGAAAAAAAAAAGCTTTATTAGAAAATCATAAAAATGAAAATTCTTGGGAATACTCTTTTTCTACTTTTGTAACCTTAGTCTCTATACTTGGAATCTCTACTATTTGTTTTCTTTTTTACTCTCTTAAGAATAAAAAACAAGTATTTAAGGAAGAAAAAATAGAGGAACCCAAAATAGAAGAAAAAAGTTAAAAAATAAACACTTAGATAATTTTGATTAAGCGCTATTTCGTTTTGGGGCTATATAAGGAATTTTTTAAAAGAATTAAATTTAAAGAGCAGCCTGTTTTAGGGCGCTCTTGTTTTTTTTTTAAGAATTTTTTTATATATATAATAAATGAACGAGCAAACCAGGAAAAATTATATTATTCAAATTTATGTTGCTGGAGTTTTAACTTTATCTGCCGTTGGAGCTTCTATGGTAAGTAAAAAAGTTTTAGGAGAGCCTTTAGGAACTCCTCAAAGTATTCAAGGGACTTTGAAATTAGCAGGAGCCGTTTTAACAGGAAGTGTACGAGTAAAATGTCTTGAAGATAAAAAAAGTGTTCTAGAAAAAATCGATAAATAAATAAATAAATGGCTTCCATATTAGTAGGAGGATTATTTAATGCATTCGCTTTTGCTGGAGCTTGATTTTTATTCTCTAAACTTAATCATGATGGTTATGACAAAGAAATGAATAGACATAATTTAGGTATGGAAAAATTAGTTCGAGATAAAGAAGCATGGTATCAGAAAGAAGTGACACAAAAAATAAAGAAGCTCGTTTACGGCAGGAGCTTTCTGATGGTAATAAAAATATAAATACCACAAATAAGAGTTTAGAGAATCTTAAAAAAGCGCTCAATTCTACTCGTTTAGAATGGCCTCCAGAACCTAGTTTAAAAAACTACTATAAGCCTTGTAAGGAAATGCAAGAATATCAACATATCGTAATGAGAATTTCGGGAATAATAGGAGGATGGTTTTTTAGAAAAAGTATTAATATAATTTTTAAAGAAATGTATAATCTAAACCGGTTACATATTTTTTTTTCTCGTATTCTTAAATTAATGTTAAAATGAAGTTTTTTTCAAATTAATCAAGAAGAGCACTTAAGAGGCTGTCTCAGTAAAATCCGCTAGGCTGTATGCGGTTTCATAATTACTTTTCCCTTATTTTTTATCATGAACTGCACTTAAGTAAGTAACTTCAAAACAAGTAACAAAAGTTCCTGTAACTTATTTTTTGGCGAATTATAGCTGTTAGCAATTTCGTGCCGTGCATGTTGTCTTAAAACCGAAAGTGAAGCGTAAATTTGAAAGAAATACACTTGAAATTTTTTTCGGAAAACCTCGATAGTTTCTTCTTGTTTTAGTTTCATGGTGAAGATAAACATTATATCTTTAAATTTCCAACACGTTTTAGAGCGTATTTTGGCATTTAATATATTTTATAAAGATCCAAAAAATCAAATATGACAAGATGGTGGACAGCTTTAAATATTGCTTAAAATTGAGCAGCAATTTTTCAAAAGTGGCACTTACTTGAATCTATCAAAGTAAATAATCAAAAGACAATGACGGTGTTTAAACGATAACTGCAAAAAGCTCATCTGCAAACGCGACAATGAAGAGAAATAATGCCGTGGATAAGTACTATAATTAGTTCCTTTGCATATTTTGTCGGGTTATTTATTCAACTTTGTAATTATGTGTCATTCTGAAAATACTCGGGAAAATTCTCCATAGTTGCGTGAGTATAGTTTTTGAGCGCTTTGTAAAGGTCTTCGTGCTTTAACACGCTCGATCTTTAATTTGATAAAAACGATGTTATGATGTAGGCTCTATTTTTATCAACATTGTTGATATAAAAGTTAATGCCAGGTTTTCTCAGGAAAATGACTATAGCGCAATGCTATTAACATGAAACATCGTGACACTATAATAAAGAATACGATGAAATTGAAATCTAAAACCAATTTGAACAATTATGACCAATATATTAATATATTATGATACGGGGCATCTAAATTTGTATATTGTGCAGTTACTTGTGTATATTATACTATAGCGCTTCGAAGCAAGGCGATACCTCAACTAGCAAGCCCAGAATTTTGCAATATTAAACGGGCAAGCAGGCTAGCCCTGCTGGAAGTAAAATTTTTGCAGTATAATCACAAATCAGAAATAGGCGGAATAGAATGCGGCTGATGTGAACACACTGCCGGCTCCCGAGCTGTCTCAGTTGGCCGATTGCGTTCAGCAGGGGATAATAGAAGTTTACTTGTCTTATCGACAATTCATTATCAACTTTCCATGCATTAGTTTGAAAAAGCTTAAGCCGAACATGAAATAACCATTTGTACAATATACATAGTCCTAAACAGAGGGAATGAGTTTCATGAAAGGGCTGGTGATTTCCTATTTCCAAATCCTGCGATAATAATTTATAATGTAATCACATTATCGTGTTTCCCAGCCCAATTCTCCTCTAAATCTAATCTCAGTTCTAAACTTGATGAAAAAACACCTACCCCAGGTGGTAAAAATTCCATTTTTCCGGCCGTGACAATCCTAATATCCATTTACTGAGAAAAGGCAATGATTATAACCTAGCAACAAGAGCAATTTTTTACAAGTTTAGAACTAGTGTTAGCCAAGTCAATCTTTTTGTCTTTCGAACAGAATTTTAGTTCAAAGTGTTTGCATATTTCCTTTAACATAGTCATTTTAAATATTGACAGACGATCTTCAGCTTGGAATTCGCATAGATTTTATGTATCGTACAGAATAGGATGGGTAACGCCAGTTTCTTCAACAATACTGTCTATCAGTTCCTCTCTGAAATCTTTTTCTTCCTCGTCATCTTCGAAATGCCCAATATTACCGTGATTTAACATCTCTTTAGCGTTACTTGACTTTGATACGACACCCTTCCTTCTCATCTGAGCTAGTTGGGAAAAAGCCTTTTATTTGTGTTTTTGTTAGCCACTCTTCTCTGGTGAACAAACGATCACCAGATTCACATCTAGAATTTCGCATTTCACAGGAAACTTGAGATGGATCAGCCTTATTTCAAGTAAACTCCGCAAAATCAAACTTTGTTGTGAGATACTGACGTGCCTTTGGAGAGAACCTTGCACATCCTGTTCGTGGTTTGCTTAATGCCCAACCTTGCTCCAGCTCAGGCTCTTCTTCAAGCATCACCTTGGTTGTGGAAGTAGACCTGTTATTCGAGTTGATATTGTCGTACTTTCTTGCCCATTCCCGTCGTATAGTGTCGTAAACTGTTTCGTTATTGATTACTCTGCTGTGTTGGCCCAGGCTTATGTGGTGCTCCAAGTCTTGAAAGGACAAAAATGTATAGTTGCAATAAGTTTCGGTACAATTGAAAAGACCATTTTCAACTTCTAAATTTTGTTCTGAAGCAACTGTATTACATTTATGGTGTCGCCCCTCAAGAATTTCCGAAAACTTTATTTCGGATTTTATGTCAGTGGCAGTCTGGTGAGTCTTGTAAATAGACAAGTTTGAAAATGTTTCTTCCTTGCCGATACCAAAAGCTTTCCAAACTGTAATTCCATTTTCATCATATCTAAAATTATGAAAACTGCTAAAAATGGGTGGTTTGTTCACGTCAAGTTGTGTTATGCTATTGTTCACACAATTCAATGAGGCAGTTGTTCCACTGACTCGATGTTGAGCCAATGCTGTATACATATCCTCAGATGTCATAATGTCATTTCCTTTGTTACAGTACGTACGCACAGATGCTTTCAAAGGACAGACAATTCGACCGCATATATCCTTCCCTTGTTGTGGCTCAGATAAATCATATTGCCGAATCGAGATACCAACTCTGTCACCAATATCATTCAGTGCAGAAACCAGCAGATTGTTGTGGTAACAACCCGCTTCGTCCAAGCGAAGGTAAACCTGAGATATGTTAGGTTGATTAACCTTCACATTTTGCAGAAGACCTTCAACAATTGATGCTACAGAAAACCAATCTTGGGTACAAGAGTTAAACAGGTGAACATAGGAGGCACACTATTGGTCTGTTTCTTGGTATCTTTGGAAACAACACTACTTATGTGCCTGCTCATGACTCGTTTGCCATACCACTCGGATTGCTTTTCCCTAAATTTGATTTGAACAAACTTCATAGCCCAATCCATGACTATTAACACTGATGAATCATCTAACTTATCGAGAACATTTTGTTTGGCAGCTTCTTGATTAACAGAGCGCAGAATATGTGCCTTCCATTTTCTGATGTTTAGTTCTGCTTCTCTAAAATCATGCAAAAGGTCCTCTCGTTTTTCTTTTGTCAAGTTGCTCCCGTTGGTTTCAATCGCTTTCTTAATCTCAGCAACAGTTGTTTTGAGGTCCTCGCACTCACTGCATAGTGCCGTATGTTCATGGTCACAGGTTGCTTCGAAATCTTTGTTCGTTAAATCACTAAGAGCGAAAACTCTGCAATGATCGGCGCATAGACTGTTTTCCTTTTGACAGCTAACTATGTAGTCAGTTTTAAGGTACTGCTTTGCGTTGTCGAGCCTCATCCCTATTTCCAGTGACCAAGCCTTGTTGCTTCCAAGGTTTTCTAGTTTGTCAACGATAAAACGTAGTGTCTGAAATGCAGTTGTGCCTTCGGCTGCAGTTTTGTCAAGACCTTGCAATGACTTTCTCTGCGACGCTTCTCTAACTTCTAATATGCGAAATAATTTTGACCTGCTTAACGGCGCGTTGAAATGTTCATCTTTACAGTACTTCAAGTATTGAGCAACCATGTTGACCTCGTTACAGTGCGGATGACATTAGGCAATGATATGCTCTCGCCACTGTCAAGCTTCAATGTCCGGGTGCCAAATGCAACATCTTGATGATAGTACGGCCGATTGTTGAAGTCTACAAAGTGGTCAACCTTGGTCATGTCCAAACTGATTCGATGACGGGTTTCCTTGCTTACATTTACACCAGGTCCGATTGTCTCTGCATGAGCGCGAGCTATCCTTATCTGCTATTGAGTTAGTTTTTCAAACGGTTCGTGAAGTTTCTGCAGGGTTTTCATCGCATATTGATGGGCATAAAGACTAAGTATCTGAGTCCTTGGGTTTCTTGTTGGAACTTTGGCGAAAGCGTTTGTCAAGTTGACCAGTTCGTTGGAAACAGCAGGCTCTCTTTTCTCGTATAAAGTCTGGAAAAGATTCTCACCGTCATTAGGGGCGATGACGTTGCAAATTAGTGCACAAGCCTCTGATGCCTTCTCTTTGATTTCTTTCATTTCGCTAGTTGAAACAGTATCTAGGTTTCTTATCTGGTGCTCTAGCACTGACGGTCTATGGAGACAAGCGACCTCTGCTAAATTCTTCATTGTTTCGTTGTATTGTCTAACTACTTCAAATGATCTCGTGGCTTCATCATCAGAACTATCACTTCCAGGCCCACTCCAACGCCCCTCAAGTCCATGGTGGCAAGGACTCTTGAGACTCAGATATTTTGTGTTCGAGGAGTACATAACAGGTGATCTCCTGAAACATTTATTTCACTCCCTCCAGCATCGCGTCTAGATATACAAAAATGGTGCGATATTCTTAGACATGATATGTGAATAATGTAGTAAATGGCCAGTTATTAAAATTATCGAGCGGGGTGCTCCTCTTAAATAATTCTTGGCAGAAGTCGTGAAATATCATTTAAAGTATGTATGGGTGCACACTAGCCAAAAGGGGAATTTTTCAAACAACATTTCCAATGGTTATGTGCGTTATATTTAATTTCTCCGCAGCATGTATTTTTGCCCTAATCTAGCAGGACCATTGCGTGAAAGACAATTGTAGGAACAGTGTGGGGCCGATTTGAACTGCAGAAGTGACATTTCCTATATTCTGAGAGTCAGATGTGCCTTGTAAAAGTGGCCCTGAAGAGCGTATGTGTCAGGCAAACATTATTATCATGTTTTGACATGGGACCATACCCACCAAACAATTTTCAGTAGGGTCCTGAAGTAAGTCCACTTTAATCAAAGACAGACTATGCTTCCTTCCAGAAAGAGGTTACTTTCATTCCTTCAAACGGGCACTTTTCACCCTTGTGCAAAAAGTGGAGGATTCTTGGCAGCAGTATATTCCAAGCTAAACACTGTTGAAATAAGACTACCCTATTAACACTGTTGAAGTGCAACAGTAATTATCTTTAATAGAACTTGAGATACTAATAAAATTACGTTTAATCTTTCAAACTTGTACAGAGCTTTAAAAATTAAAGGCAGGTTTACATTCGGCAGCATTCCACTTGTGATAGTATCTCTAATAAATTTTGCAAACGTGAAAACAACAGCTGGAAAAATTAAATTACCTTCGCAATGTCCCCGCATTATCTATCTTTTCTAATGGTCTCGAATATTCTTCTATCAATGTTGCAGATCGTAGCCATTCTCTCGCTCTACTTAAAGTTTGTTTGTGCACCTTGAAACACTGTGTGCATATTGCTGAAATATTCATAAAGTAAGAGAACACTGTAGGAGACATTAAAGTATCGATACAATACTTTGCTCTTGATGAGTTATAAACTGATAAGATTACTTACGAAACCCAATGTGAATAAGGACTCAGTACAACTTAAGACAATCTTGGGCTATTGCGATATTTATTACATCTGTGCCGCTGCATTTGCGTCTTTGTCCGCTGTGAATAGGATACTGGCAAGTGGCCTAAAATATCTTCCTAGGTTATCACGATGCTTGGGACAAACTGTCATCTTAGCTAAACGGTCTTGCTTAAGATCAAAGTGACCGGCTCGGGCAAGAATAAGTTCATGTTCGGTAATATTTAACCTGGATAAGCGATGGCTTCTGAGGTGCGTTTCTACAAGTCTATTACATTCAAGAATGCTAATATTGCCAGTGACTCCTCGGCTTTCACCATATAAAAACCTACCCAAACCTGATAGAGAACAACTATTTTCCATCGTAGCAAGTATGAGTAAGTTTCCGATATTTTCCCGTATTCACAATTGCTATGTGGTTGTGATCGGGTATCGACTTATTTTCCTGTGAAAACCCCGAATTAACTTTTATATCAACAACGTTGAAAAAAATAGAGCCTACATCGTAACATCGTTTTTATCAAATAAAAGATCGAGCGTGTTAAAGCTCGAAGACCTTTACAAAGCACTCAAAAACTATACTCACACCACTATGGATAATTTTCCGGAGTATTTTCAGAATGACACGTAATTACAAAGTTGAATAAATAACCCGACAAAATACGCAGAGGAACTAATTATAGTACTCATCCTTTGCATTATTTCTCTTCGGGGTTGCGTTTGCAGAAGAGTTTTTTTGCGGTTATCGTTTAAACACGGTCATTGTTATTCGATTATTTAATTCGATAGATTCAAGTAGGTGCCACTTTTGAAAAATTGCGGCTCAATTTTAAGCAATTTTTAAAGGTATCTGCCATCTTGTAATATTTGATTTTTGGATCTTTATAAATTATATCAAACGCCAAAATACGCTCAGAAATGTGTTGGAGATTTGAAGATATAATGTTTATCTTGACTATGAAATTACAACAAGAAGAAACTATTGAGGTTTTCCGAGAAAAATTTCAAGTGTATTTCTTTCAAATTCACGCTTCACTTTCGGTTTTAAGACAACATGCACGGCACGAAATTGCTAACAGCTATAATTCGCCAAAAAATAAGTTACAGGAACTTCTGTTACTTGTTTTGAAGTAACTTACTTAACTGCAGTTCATGATAAAAAAAAACTAAGGGAAAAGTATTTATGAAACCGCATAAAGCCTGGCGGATTTTACTGAGACAGCCTCTTTAAGGGCGCCCTGACTTAGGGCGCCCTTACAATATAATCCCAATAAGTTCCATAATGTTTATACTTTCTTAGAACGATTTTTTGTCCATAAAAGTCAATAAAAATGTGCTTAAAAAATCTAGGGTTTTTTTATAATTGTCTAAACAGATCAAAACTAGTATTAAAATGTCTCTTTGACTTGTTATCGTTAAAGGAGAACTAAGTTCCTTTATTTCTTTTTTCAAAGATGAAGATAAGTAATTATAATAATGATTATCCATTAATTGAGACTCTGTTAAATAAGTTATATATATTTGTCCATTATTATTTTTACAAAAATTTATCATAATACGATCATCGATATTTTGTGAAATAATAATTTATTGAAGAGCTTCAATATCTACTTTATAATGATCATGAGCTAAAGTATTAATTTTATCTTCTAAAATTATCCTTTTATCATCATTAGCACATAAAGTTATTTTATTAATGGTCTCTGAAAAAAGCTCATGTTTTCTATTTCTTATAATATTCATAGATCTCATAACTTCTAAACTAGAAAATAAATATTTTCCATAATCGTCTATAGTTAAAGTTTTATTCCTTACGACTTTTTTTAATCCCTTACACTCAGTCTTTTCCTCACCATTTTCTTTCTCATAAGCATATAATTTTGGTCTTAATCCTGTAAATCTTATGATTTGTTTTCCTCCACACTCATTTTTAAAAACCCCAGGAACTTTCTCATTTAAACCTTTTTGTATATAAATATTATTAGTTATTATCTCAGAAGTATCAAAATACTCATTAAGATCTGGGGAAATGTCTTTATAAAAGTCCTCTGTTTAAATTTCAAAAACATAAAGAATCTGTATCCGTAATAAGTAAATTTGCTGCTTTCTATATTTCTTCTTTATATAATCGTAATGGAAATTATACATAAGACTTTTAGAAGTATCTAAAATACTAATTCCAATATAAGAAGGCTTACTTAGAACTAGTTTTGATTTATACATATGAACCGCTACTAAGTTTTCTGAAAACCTAGTACACTTTTTAAAACTTACTTTCTTAACTAGCTTTTCAAATTGTTCTGGCATATAATGACAATGATCTAAAACTTTTTTTAAATGCTCTGTAGCTCTAAATTTATTTTTACAAACATAACAGACTTCCGCTTTATTAAATATCTAATGTTTTTTTCTTTTAAAACAGGTTTTCTTTGAAACTTAAACTTATGGTAAAGTGTTCTTGTTTCTTCCTCTGACATGTCTACAAATACTTTAGAAATATCTTCATCTTTATTTTTTATCGTAGAAAGAACTAGTTTTGGAGGAAATAAAGAATCATTAAAACACTTTATTAAGTAACAAAAACCACTAGCAACGTATTTTTGATATTGAATAGTTCCTTCTCCTAATTCTTTATACACAGGTTTTGTAATACACTCAAAATTCGCATATATTACAGATGGAGCTTTTGTTGTATGCTCAAAATTCTTAAACTCGATAAAAGAATCCTTTTCTGTGAAAACGGTCTTACATTGCGTATGAAGTCTGCAAAAGTCCTTATGCTTATTTAAGAGATCTTCTTTTCTACAATGTTGAAGACAATAATCACATATAAAAACTTTTTCTTTCCTTTTAGTCAATTGAGACTTTAACACTTTAGACATATTATTAATTACCACATAATGTTTATTTTCTAATAGTAAAAGTATAATATCTGGATTCTTGTGAATCTCTCTCATTGGAAAAACTACATCTTCTTCATTAAAACCAAATAAATTTATATAAAGTTTATTATTGCTCTCAAACTCCTTAATATCTTCTATAGGAGTAGGAACACGAATGTTTTTCCAGTCGAGTTTTTCTGGTTCTTTTATAATTTCTTTCGTAATTGTTCATGGATTTCTTCTTTTTGATTTATTCAATGCAATAGTAACAGCCCACTTAAATCATTGTTGATCTAGAGGACCATTTTCATCTATAAAATCATTTTTAACATTTATTGAAGCTCTCTTATACTTAAGCTCGAGAGGTAAAGGAACATAAGAAGAACCTTTAAGAGGTTTATATTTTGCCGTATGAATTAATAGTTCTTTTATAAACCCAAGTCGCCATCCCAAACCTTCTTTTCGTTTATTCACAAAAGAACTTAATATTTTTTCGGTCATTTTTTGTCAAATTTCCTCAACATTATAACCCTCTAAAATAACATGATAAGCAGAACTAAAAGCATCCGTATCTGCTTTTATTATTACATCTGTAGTAGGATCTTCTAAAAACATTCTACATACTAAAACAAGTTCTACTTTCTCACTTTTACTGTTCCTAAGAAAAACAAGTATCTTATTCTTAACATATTCTAAATATGATTATGGATCATATCCTGATTCCCTATCTATACGAAATGTTCTTGCTCTACCTTGAAAAGCAGTTTCCCGTTCCTTAATAATTGGAAATTTTTTATTAAACATTCTCATGATATTATTTTTAAAATTATTATAACTATTCGAAACTTGTTCTTTAACATTCTTGGGAACATAATCTACTAACCAACTATACCATTTATTTAGTTTATTTTTAATAACTTGTTTTTGTGTTCTTGAATAAGGAATAGGTAAAATTTCTGGTTTTTTATACCTTGAAGGTTTTAAAACTTTTCCCCCAATATTTGGAACAAGTTCATCAAGTAAAATGTATCTATTTCTAACTCTTAAAGTTGCGTCGTCTCCGATTCTTTTTTTCCTTCTAATTTTTGAATTTAGTTTATCTACAATTTTTTTTTCTGTAATTTTTAAATATAGCTCGTTTAAAAATCCTTTCTTTTTAGTTTTAAAACAAAAATTAGATACAATTTTTGTTTTTCACGTATTACAATTTTCTAAAAATTGACGACTAAGAGATCTATATTTATTTAAATGCTTGTTAATATGGTTTTCGAAAAGATTTCTTGCAGCATCATTATAATCATTTTTATTTAATTTATTCTCTAAAGTGTCTAAATATCTATTAATATTTTTCTTTCCATTTTTTTCTATTTTCTATCTAATTTCTTAAACTCACTATTTATGGGATCTAAAAAATTCTCATATTTTTTATTAGGCTTATATTTTATAAATTTTGTTTTTGTTGTTTTCTAGGTTGTTTTTCAAAAGATTCTTTTAATCTTACTTAACTCTTTCTTTTTTCTCCTTGCTCGAAAAAACAACTCGTACAAATTAATTTAGATATCTCAGAATTGACAGGAAACTCTCTTACTTTCCCTCTTAAACAAGTCCTACAAGATCTAAAAGATTTATCTTTTATATTTTTAATATTATTTTTATTAAGTTTTTGATTTAATTTTTAGCTTAAAATACGTTTTCTACGTTTTAATTTTAGTCTCTTACTTAAAGTTTCATCCTTAATATTCTGCCAGATATCTAACTCCTTTACTACTTCTTTAATTGTTTCTTGTTTTCGTAAATCCTTTAAAATCTCTTTTGCTCTTTTAAATAAAACATCCTCGAGTTCTATCTTCTCATCCAATGACTTAATGTCTTTTTGCATCTTAAAACTCTTTAAATCTTGCTTCTCTATTTTTTTCTCAACTCCCTCTTTCTTTTTCTTTTTTCTAATAATTCTTCTAAAGTCCTTATTCTCTTTCTTTTTTTCTTTTTCTTTTTTCTCATCTAATTCCGCTTTCTTAAGCTTAAAAATAGTTACTCCCTTTTGCACAGCATTCTCTACTAAAGGCTTAACTTTATTCCAAACTAAAGTTTATTCTTGAATAGGTAAATTTTTCCACTTGGAAAGATTCTCCTCAACATACTTAATTAGCTCTTTAATTTCTGGATCATTTTGTTTAATAATATTATAAAAAGTCTGAAATTGAAAATACTTCATCTCTTTTATTAAAGGAAAAAAAAATTCGTTTTTTATGTCATGGTTTTGAAAAGATTTCTTAAAACTCATATTTTTTTGAAATTCTTCAGAACAAAAAATTGATTTCTTAAAACTGTTTTTTTCCATAATAGTATTTTCTACTATATTAAAAAATGAGTCTGAAATTTTTTGGAACAGAACTCATGGTGTCTCTATTATATGGCACAAAGTCGACCACCTTGCACCTAATTTTTTTAGACCAACATCCTCCCTACTATTGTGCTATAATTTTGATGACATAACAGCCCATTAATTATTTATGAGATTGCACAATGATTTTGATCTCGAATAACCTTGACCTTGGGAAAACCGGGTCACGTGACCTCGAACGACCTCTCATAATAGTAATATTTACTTTAGCGCCATTTTGTAAACTTGCACATTCTTCTTCGGCTCGTTTCCTATTCAAAATGGCGCTAAAGTATAAGATCGTATATTGAAAAAAAGTTTCGTGGCCGGAATGTGCTAGAAACCCTCATTCCTATACTACTACTATACAACAATAACGAAGAATAAAATTTAAGGTAGTTAACCTGTTTGACTGTTCTGCTAATTTTATTTGAAGCCACATCTGTATTGGTTTGTTAATTTAATCATTGCATTCACATTCCCCATGAAACATTAAACAATAATTGTAGCGAAAGCTTGCTAAACTAATTTATTAACAATATACAATGTATTTACACGTACATTATTTGCATTGTTATTACTTATTGACAGTATAAAATTTACTATTGTATCATTGATTGCAAAACAAAGTAAGTCTGTTCAGTTGCTGCCTTTGCTTGGCTACCCTGCTCTTACTGCATTTACATTCTACATAATTGGGTAAGTAAACAATCGCAATTTGAAATGTTGATAAACAATACATGTAACAATGCACATGCTGTGGTTGTCAAATGATGTTTCATTCAAACAATATTTGTGGCTGGCCGACTACTTTTAGCATTTTCTGTATCAACCTCTTTTTGTTGGTGATGTTGTTATGGCTGCTTTAAGACACGTAACACTAAAATACTTGGTCTGCATCTACAACAACTTTAAGAGTGTAATCTCATGGAATCTAAAGGCCACCTTTGTTGCTGAAGGAAGTGCATGGTGAAGCTTTGTCACACATTTTGTCCCATGGTTTATAGACTTGAGCCGGATTATGATTCGCTGAGGCAGTAATCTTATCAATGCACTGTGAACAGGATATTTCTTTCTGCAATTTTGACACAGTTAAGCCTGAGATGTAAGGCAAGACAAATAAGCTCATCAGACCTGAGAGTCACAAGATGAAAATAAACCTTGCTGCACAGACATTGAGATCTCCTGTAGTACATGGTATCAACCTTCTAAACATTGTTGCAAGAGATGCCAGATTTCACTCTTAAGTATTGTAGTGTTACATGTCTTAAAGCAACCATAACAGAATCACCGACAAAAAGAGGTTGAAAGAGAAAAAGCTAAAAGAAGTCGGCCAGCCACAAATATTGTTCGAATGGAACAATATTTGACAACCACAGCATGTGCATGGTTACATGTATTGTTGATCAATTTTTAAAATTGCCATTGTTTATTTACAGAAAGAGGTATAATGGGAATGCAGTAAGAGCAAGGTAGCCACGCAAAAAGCAGCAACGGAACAAACTTACTTTGTTTTGCAACCAGTGATATAGAAGTAAATATTATACTGTCAATAAGTAATAACAATCCAAATAATGTATGTGTGAATATATTGTATATTGTTGATAAATCAGTTTAGCAAGCTTTCGCTACTATTATTGTTTAATGTTTTTCGGAGAATGCGAATGCAATGAATAGATTACAAAAACAAATACTAATGTGGCTTCAAATAAAATTTGCAGAACAGTCGAATACGTTCACTACCTTAAATTTTATTACTTATTATTGTTGCAAAGTGTCTAAAAGTTGATAAATACTTACTTGGAATGTAAGGGTGTTGTATTGCAGTTACTAAGACCATTTTCCAAGCGAAAAAGCTGAGTTAGGATAAATTTCTTTTGCGTTTTGCAAATCGACAGAGTATCACTCCTTTGCCGCCATGATAATAACCGCGGGCGTCCGGAGGTCTGGTTCGGTACCCAAGCAGCCTTCATGATCCGCCATGTTTGGCTTCACTTTTAGATTATGCAATTGACTGAAGTGAACCTTCCATATATTGTAGTTCGGTGGTTGTAACTGCACTCGAAATAATAAAGGACAATGTTGACTCATCGTAGAATTCGGACTCAGTTTGAGACATGTGCTCTCTGTTTCATGTCCCATATCTTTTCAATTTATCCTAGCTCTTGTTGCAATATCTCGTTGCTTGGAAGTCACCAGGCTTATTTCCGAGCAGCTCCTCCTAATTAAATGCCGTAGCAGCAAATGCAAAACTTACGCTGTTGTATATCGTGTTGAAGAAAATGCGTCTCGATGCTTATGCCCTCCATCCTTGATACAACAAAGCTGTTGCCTTGGCTAAAATGTTTGGAACTGAACCAACAGTGCCCGGGATCGTAAGCTGTGAACAAAATCGGGCCAATCAAGCAGCTGATTCTCTTTCTGATTAATTTCGGTGCATAGTATCGATGCCACTTATTGACAACCTTATTTCACAGATACATTAACAATTTTCCGACAGGACTGCCACTCTCATGAATGCCATTCACGTCCTCCCGGCGAATGTGATCAGCAAAGTGGATTCACAACAGATGTTCTTGACTTTTATTGAGCAGTATCGCGATTACTTTCCCGAATATTAGTACATTGACACGGATTTGATAATGTGAAAAAGAGCGTTGGTACATGTTTGAGTGAGCACCACCAGCGAATCTTGCAGAGCTACTTCCATTGTTGGTAAAAATGTCTTTTCGCAACATCTATGTGGCACTTCAGATTGTTGCAACTGTACCAGCGACCTCTTGTATGTGTGAGCGATCTATACGTCGCCTAATAACGTATTTGTGCAACCCGATGTCAGAGAATCGTCTCAACGGATTAGCTATGCTCACCGTTCAACACGAAGTATCGGTTGATGTTAACAATGCTGTTGACAGAGTTGCTAGAAGGAACACAAGAAAATGAAATTAATTGACATTCTCAACTGTGACTTTTAAAGTAACTGTAATGGTATGCTCTAGAGTACCGCTTACAGTTTCGATGGTTTTGAACCTTTTTCTGCATGCCTGTTGTTGGTCAATATGACTTTAAATCAACATGACATTTAATCATATGTATACATAGTCTCGTTATCCTCAAATTTATGCGAAATCTTGCGCTGTTTCAATGCAAAAAGTGTTGATCGGACTGCAAGATATAGTATTCGCAAGGATGTAAAACTTAAAAATTTTCTAGGAGATATGGCCCAGGACGTTCCTAGCTCAATGGCAATGTAAAGGCAAGTTGTCACAGGCGCTTTTTACCACATCATTCAACAAGAGACAAATTGCATCAGAATTCGCCATTCAACCAACCTTAAATGGCGCTGCGATGTGTCCTGCCTGGCGTGCGACAGTTAGATTTCTAGCTCCATCGGCACGTGGGATGCTATAAAACAAAACAAAAACGTAGCACTAATATTACTACAATATGATTTATTAAGATTACCACACGAACCTCTATCACAAGGTTACTTAAAAGAAAAACAGTTTGACTATAAAAAAGTCGAGAAAGCTAGATATGGTAGTCGGGACGTAATTCAAAATTAGAAGTGAAGAAACAGGAAACTAGCTAATAATAAACTATATCGGAAAACTACAAACAATCTATAAAAAACGAAATAAACCGTATAATATACAAAAAAAGTCCAAGCGACAAAATATTAAACGTATTAATGAAAAGGTCAATTCGCAAAAATAACGACATGTACTACATGGAACCAACCAGGGGTACGCTACGTGAAGAACTCTTGAGACTCTCTGTTGCAAAAGACATTAAATACACCGCAGCCAAAATCCAAAACATCTGTAAAGACACTAGAACAAGGTCACTCTGATTAAAAGCACGAAAAAATGACCTAAACCAACAAAATGCGAACCGACACGATCATCGAAACATTTCAGATCTCATGCTTTATTTAAGTAGTTGGGAAAAGGCAGATTCTGGCACATTTTCCAAACCCAATTTCACCTCTTTAATCCGCCTCAATGTTAAACGCCCACCCTACTCAATTTTGGTTTTACCTCTTTATTCTGAACGCCCACCCATCTAAATTCTGGTTACTTTTTTTCTGAATCTAATATCACTTTTTCAGACAAATAATTAACGATCAAAAATTGATTTCATTTTTTTAAAAACACAGACAAAATGAAGTAAACTCAAAAGAAAAGTAAAATATTATTAAATAAATGAGGACTTTTTGGTCCTAACTTAACTATTTTTTAATTTAGGACCATGACGTCCCAAAACAAACAAAAATTTTTAGAGTATAAAAATAAATATAAAAAAGATAAATTAATATTAGATATGAGAAAAATTGACGATCAATGGGATAATTATTCAAAGTATGATAAAAAATTTATTTTAAGTCTTATTAAATTTTCCCCAAAAATAAAAGAAGAATCGAAATACACTACAAAATTATTATTTGACCATTTTTTAAGTGAAAAGGAGAGTTATAAGAAAAATAATATAATATTAGATATTAACAAGATTGAAAAAAGTTGGCTTAAGTTTTCACCAAATGATAGAA
>JAOBYK010308360.1:0-19034 GCA_025434845.1 Phenganax subtilis | reverse complement strand
AGTAACTTTTTCTTGTTACTTTTATACACAAAATCTATAAAATTTTAACCAATCATAACTTAGAATCTAAGAACAAGCTTAGGCATGTCTAAGCGTGTTTGAACACGTTTAGTATAAATTAATATTACGTTTGTGCACGGATTTCATTTTTGACACTTTTTAACACTTTTGACACTTTTAGCTCATTTGCATAAAAAGGGGCGGAGTCGAAATGATCCAGAAACCCCCTTTTTACCCTACTGTCTCGAACGTGAGTCATCGACCTGCCCCGTCGTAGAGATCATATTCATTAAGTTTGAGTTTCAGTTACAAGGTTGAACTTTTCTTGCTTCAAACTAGGTTTCATCGTTTTGAAGAAAGAGCTCTTTACTGTGTAAAATTAAATATTCATTATGATAAAGTTGCAAAAGAATGTATAAATTTGTACTCTTTGGTTTGTACTATAGTTGGTCATTTTATTGGTTTTTCATCTGCGATAGCGACAATGCCGTGACGCTGTGTTGGAGTTCCAATTTCGCTTAGATAATATGCAAAGCTAGGGGGCCAATGCTCCTTTAAAATTCTGCTTTATAACAAGCAATGTGCGCGATTTTCGATTTACACCACGCATGCATGAATTAGGTCAAGAGAAAGCAGTTGTTTGAATTGTTTTGGTGGTTCCGATTTTGGTTCCGGTAGTTTTGTTCCGGTTGTTTCTGTGGTTCCGATTGTTTCGGCCGTTTTGCGATGATCGTTTCGTTCCGCTGTTTTGGGTTTTAGTACATGCCTTTATTCCAACATTCTGCTTTGTTCCAACGCATTATTTCTTTATTACAAAATTGTGCTCTGTAAAAATACTATAAATACATTAATAGATTAAAGAATACTTACTTCGACACTTTTGTAGAAGGCATGATAGCCTGTAAACTTGACAGACTGCTTTGTGTTATCTGCCATCTTTCCATAATATGTGCGTTTAATGAAGCCTCAACTTCATGTAAGCTATAATGAAAAGTTAAACATCGCACGCCGCACTGTTTAGTAATCTGGGACCGAGTTAAATGATGAGAATGACAATCAATGATGAGAACAACTGTCTACAAAATCGAAATTTGCGTCACCACCTCTCACTGAAATAACCCAGCTCTTGCTGTAACATCTGGAAGCCTTATTCATGTAGAACAATGATTTGTATGTTACACCTCTACACTTTTCATCCATAATTACTAATACATGTACTTAATTAACAAACACGACATCTCCGTTATTTTCAATCTAAAAATTGAGTACTTTAAAATTATAAATCCTAAATTCCAATTCTCCAACTAACTACACAATAATAAAAAGAACCGTATTATTTACTAAAGTCTTATATTTAATAAGTTCTAGATATTCAGTGAATATCGTTTTACAACTAATTCTAACATACTTCATTTTAGTTCTGCAATCAATTATTTAGTCTAGTTCTAAAATCAGTTGACTCGTACCATCTCAGTGAAACATTCACTCTTCCAGATCCAGTTTGCACAGGATCCTTAGGTTAAAAATGCTTTGAGTCAATACTACGTGGTTCATTCAACTTTTCCTGCCCAGCCCATAAGTCTGGAAAATCTGGAATCTCAAAGTTTACTATAACTTGGGCTGGATGATTTGGATGAAATCTAGATGATTTCTCCTGTAACAGGATCTACTCTCATCTCTCATGACATGCAATCTGGGTGATTTGTGCTTCAAGCCACGGTGCCTGAAACCTGCTTCCCTTTCTAGATCCTTTCTACAAGGGTGACTTTATAATCCAGTAATGCTCTATACAGATCTTTGGCTTTCTTCTAAACATATTTTACGGTTTGAAACACTCTCCCCTGCTGCGGCGTTAGACTGTGGATATGAAAGACTCAAGGTCACATGTTTGAAACGATAACTTCTCTGAATTCTTTGAAGCTTTGACTTTAAACTGCAGACCATTGTCCAAGCACACTACTCTTGGAATTCTGAACAGTGCAAACATACTTTTGAAATGTGCCATAGTACAGTAGTTGTGCGGCTAAGATCTTCTAATATTGCTAATTTCATTCATTTTGAATAATAATCTACACAAAGTAAGTAGCGACAACTCTGAAACTTGAACAAATCACACCCTATCATTTCTTACAGCTGAATTGAACTTTCTAAGCAATCATTGGCTCGCAAGGATTTATTGATCCAAATGTAGCACACACCTCACATCTTGTGACTAGGTCTTCTACTTGAGCAGACATTCAAGGCCAAGACAATAACTCTTGCTCATTACTTGTACTTAATAATGCCAAAGTGTGATTCATGTATTCAACTTAATATATCCAGGGCATACAACATATTACGGACAATGGTTCAATCACTTTTGAAGAGCAAAGCATTCTGATATGAAACATCTTTTCTAAATGTCCAATAAGCTTGAATTTCTTGTGGACATTCCGTTTGACGATTTGGACAAGCTTGCAAGATCTCAACATAACTTCCTGAAACTCCCAATATTTCTCTGGCGATATTGTTCACATCTGCCCACATTGTCCTCCAGATCTGGAGCCAACATATTTTGAGTTTCTTTCAAGTTTGATTGAATTGAAGTATCAGCTAAGTTCATCTCCTTTCCTGGCTTATACTTGAATATAAGGCTGCAACAGCATCTGCAAATACGAGGGGGCTTGACGCAGTGACTTCTCAAAGGCACTTTGTAAAGGCTTATGATCAGTCTCGACCACAACTTTTTTACTGTTTATTTATTTATTTTACAAGTTTACCATGTATGCAATCTAGCATCATTAAACACTATGAACAATGGCTGAATACATTGCACAGAAGTAAAACTTCCAGTAACAGGGTTCCATCAGTCACTAGTGGCATGCACATCAGAACAAGTTGTTACATTACATAGACCAAGATATGAGAAACAACGATTAACATAGATTATGAAAGAAACACAACATGCTGAATCTAGCACGAGATCACATTTCCAGAAATGCACCAAAAAGACAGACAGAGAGACAAGGGTAACAATTGAACAAATAATTATAAACTTAAAAACTTGCCTGCAGTTTCCCAATATATGAAAAGCTATTGAAGAAACAATAATGGTTTGAAAAAAATGAGCATAAATTGCATTAAACTTTTTAATTCAAGACTGCAACAAAGATATCTTGCCTAAGCTGGAGAAACTTGAAAAAACTCCTGGCCAACAACAAGAGCAAACATTTCCAAAAAACCCTTTGTGAAAAGATCAACAATAAACACAAACTGATCAAACAACTAATAGCAGATAAAAGTTGATGCCAAAAATGATCTCAACAAAATAACATGGATGAAGCAGATGATCTTGAAAAGATTAATTGCCAACTGCCTACAATGAGAGAAAGTATCAAAAAGCATCATAAAAAAACCTCTATAACTTATGAAGAGAAAACCAGCGCCTGGACAGTACTCAACCTAACCCAAACACACTGGTCATCAATCTCACCAATACACCATTTTCAAATTATCAATAGTCTGCTCTTCAATTTGGATTGAAATATGGTATTGCCACTCACCCTAAAGACTCTGACCCCATTGCATCAGCTGGGAAAATATGGGAACAAAATGACATGCTTGTTCTTCTCAAAGATAGTTTTTACACAGTCAAAAAGGCAAAAAATCACCTTCATGTGTTCATTTTCAATGTACTAGATTTCGACAGTCCGTTAATTCGAAATGACAACAAGAAGATCAAACAATCAAAGAGATTCAGGAAACAAACTTAATTCTGAAACCAGACAAAGAACTAGCGGTTGTCATTCGGAGCAAAGATAACTATAGAATTTCCATGAAGGATCTGTTTTCTGACCGGAAACGATTTTGAGTGATAAGTGAAGACTGTACGCCAACCAGCCATAGCACATGGATTGCCAAACATTTGTAGAAAGTTTATAAAATCATGAAATTTAGACCAATAGTAGTCACTACTGGAACAACTCATTATGGAATTGGAAAATACCTCAGTCAATTACTCCATTAGCTAACGACCAATTAATACACCATCAAGGACACCTTTGACACAAGGAGTAAGATCGAATCCACAGACAAATATTTGTTTAAACAAGACTACAATGGTCTGACAGCCGGCATGTGATACCTTGCATGGTAGTCAATACAATTGTTTTTGCTGTTTCCTTACTCTCTGGAGTGTGGGCTTTAAGAAAACGTTGGATGACACTTTGTCATCCTTGGGCATCGTGAAATAATTAGCTACTTTTAAATTCAAAACATTTCATGAGTTGGCCTTCCTGTGTTGAAAACTCAAATTCATTAAAAGGTCTTCATTATAAAAAAATTAATCTTCTTTCAATTGTGTAACTGCATGTAGCCTGGGCCTTAGGAATGTGATTGATAACACTTGGTCACCATTAGGCATTACACTATAATTAGCTCTTTTAAAAGTTTTTGGTTCAGGTGTTGGGCTTCCTGTGGTTAAAAACTTGAAATCATTCAACAGTACTTCATTTTCTATGAATACTCAACTTTTAGCTTCCAGTAATATATATATATATATATATATATATAGGCTATGATGTTTTGATGGAAGTCAAATCTGTTATATACTGTTAGAATACTAATGCCTTAATTGGTTGTCTTGATGTCTTCACTATGTGTTATTCCAATCAAAACAAATCTTACAAGATGCTGCTATACTACGGTGACGATTGGCTTTTAGCACTTACCTCATTGTATTTTAGACTATCTTGAATGCAAGAAGGGGATGGTAACTGTCTGGACTGGATTTTGTAGACTGCTGCTCAAGTTTGATACTGCAGCTGGGGTGCATGATGGCTGATGGCTCCAGTTAAGCCCTTTGACAGGTCTTGTTTTTATTCCTGCTGTGTGACATGCCACCCTCCTTACTAAGGCAAGGCTGGTGGGGGGAGCCAGTTTAGATGCTGACCTCCTGTCCATGCAGCAGGTTGCACCGGGTTACATGTTACTAGTGGCAGGTTTCTAAAACCTTACCTGACTACAACTAAAAATCCTCAGCTCAAATGAGTATATTTAGATAGCCGTTTCCTGCACTGCAGTTGCAAAAAATTATGCAAGGTAGTTTCGAACCATAACAACTACATCTCAAGGTACAGCAACGGTTTTTGTATGTATTGCAGCTACACCATATCATCTGATGCACACAGTCTGGAGCCAATTTCTCACCACAAGCCACAGTTGTTGGAGGCAGGGTCTTGAGCGCTTCATCCTTGACATACCCATATTCTGTCGACTCAACTGCTGGTGGACCAAAGGCAGTTGCAGATTTCCAGACAGAGGTTTGCAGGTTTGCTCTTTTTACATTTGCTACAAAAGCTTTAGTTGTTTGAGGAAGTGTAGGGAGCTTTGGTGAAGTAGTGAGACCATTGCCAACCTTTTCAGCCTCATGTTGTAGCGCATTTCTGACTTTGTCTTTGGCTTGATCTTTGCATTGTAGCATAAACCAATGAAGCTGGTTGCCTTACTGATAACATCACTCATTTGGGCATTAATACGTTCCATCTCTAATAGAGAGTTTGGAAAGGCAATTAGCTTTTTCAAAACAATGGCTTTGCCAATCCCAAAGTCAGTGGGAACAGTCTCACACCCAGATAATGCCAGAAGACCTGGAATTGTTTGCTTATGAGCTTCAACATAGGCCTTGATGTCAATAACAGATCTTTCTTGGACCAGAGAGTGCATGGCAACCTCACAATTAAGATTCTCTTCATGGTAACGGTGCAAAAGTAGGACGAAGACACCTGTGTCATCTGCTACAACATTGATATTTTCTCTTTGTGCACAAAATAGCTTGCTGGACGATACTGTTGTCCATTTCTTCTTGAGATGTTGAAATGGCGTGCCTTTGAATGACAACACCTTTGTGTATTTCAGTATGAACATTGCTGCTTCCAGTAATGAATAGCTTGTTTACTGATGTGTTGACATGAAATGACTGATCATTATTGATATTTTTGCAAATGATAGATGTCAACTGTTTCTTGTTTGCTGCAACGGTTTGGATGGCTTTTTATGATAGCAGAGGCATGTTTTCTATGACCTGGTAGACTTTACTTGCCTTTCATTCTCATTCATCTCTTGTTCTGGCTTTAGTGCTGTGATCTCTATATCTGTCAATCACCAGGTACACATCACAGGTATGCAGCTGTCTTTGGAGATACAACTTGAAATGTTTACAAAATCTGATATGACGCCTTTTGCTGGCTAGTGGACCACCCATAGCGCCGCAGAATCATCAAGTATTGTTGGTTCATGACTTGTAGCATCAGAAACGCTGAATGATTCCAACCTGGCGAGCCGATTTTTTAGATCTGCTTTAGACTTCCACCATCTCATCTTATGAGAATCATGAAACATTGAGGTAGGATTGGTAGAGAACTCATGGCTCATCACGTCTTGATGTTTCTAGAGCTAGCTTGAATCCCAATGACCGTACTGTATGTTACGGTGGCATCATAATGCTTTTTTGAACCACTTTTGATGTGTTTGTTCCATCAGCAATAGTTTTTACCGCTTTTGTTGAAATAGTGTTGTATGTGAATAGCAGGCCCATTTACTAATATGTATAAATAAGCTGTAATTTAGAATTAAAGGACTTCTTTTACAAATTTTAAATTGGCAGTAGTTTATTTCGACGCAAGAGTGGGATCTGAATTCTAGAAAAAAATGGCAGATATGTTTTGTAAACCCGAACCATAGAGCTTTGAAAGAAATGTTGCAGAAAATTGGCATCAGTTCGAGTTAGAGTTGGACATATTCATGGCAGTGGCGCAGCATGATAAAGATGAGAAGACCAAAGCATATGTCATGCTAAATATTGAGGGCGAGAAGAAATTGAAAAAGAAAGGTCATTCATGTATGCACCGGCCGTTCGCGACGCCAGCAATCAAGTGGTCACACCTGCCGAGAAAAAGGAAAGCATAGAAGTTCTCAAACAGAAGTTTAAAGAGATCTGTAATCCGCAAAAGAATGTAACGATGAAAAGACACAAGTTTCACATAAGAAACCAGAAAGATGGTGAGTCTACTCAATCTTATGTTGCCGATTGAGGCATGTTAGCAGATACATGTGATTACGGTGTAATGAAAGACAAGTTTATTTGTGATAAAACAGTGTGTGGTATTAAATCGGATGGTGTTAGAAAACAATTGTTAAAAGAAAGGGCACTTACGCTTGATAAAGCTGTGCAAATATGTCAGCTAAACAAGATTTCCAGTGATTATGGAAGGCAATTGTCGAAACAAGATCCAGATAAGTAGGACATGAGTTATTTGAACCATAAAAAGCTGTTAAAAAATCATTCGATCATAAAGAATTGTAAAAGTTGCGGGGATGAACATAAACTCAAGAAACAAGTATGCCCTTCATTCAAAAAACAATGTCATGGGTGTGGGAAGTATAACCATTACAAAAGAGTATGCTATTCGGAAAAATCTCGTCAAGCTGATCAGGTTAAGCAAACCAAGCAAGCAGTTAAGAACAAGAGAGGAAAGCAGCAAAAGTTTAATAGAAAGCCCAGAATTGATGCGATAACGTGTGAGAGTTCCTCTGATGAGAGCACAAAAGAATTGTATATAACTGAAGCAATAGAAGGCGTAAATCAAGCGTGCCACAAGAAAGACCATACTCGGGATGGTTTGAAGTTGACACTGTAAGATATGACATCTAAGATGGTGATAAAGAAGATGAAACGTCATTTCACAGTCCATGGAACCCCGGAGTGTTTGTTGATGGACAATGGACGTCAGTTTGTGAGCAACAAGTTCCAGTTATTCGCAAAGGAATGGAGTTTCAAGCAAGTAACCAGCAGTCCATCATATCATCAGAGTAGATAGAAATACGGGGACTCTGCCCCACTCCAGTTCCAGACAAAATCCAAGATGGTGCTAAAGAATATTTTTCTATTATGCATAATTAATGAGATCAAAATCCAAGATGGCACTAAAGTATATTTTTCTATTATACATAATTAATGAGTGCTGACGTCAGCAAAAACTTTCTCGACCATGATATCCCAAGAGGAGAAAAATTGAAAAAAAAACATTTCTCACATTTCGAGTCAAAAAAAAAATTTCAAAAAAACCTCTAGCTCTGAAAAAACTGACGCCTCATTTCAAAAATTTTTCACAAAAAAACCCCCCACACAAAAAAATTTTTTGAGCCAAAAAGGTCTCTAGCTCTTATCTAAAACTTTTCACGAACATTTTCACTCATTTTTCTTCGTTGATAATTTTGTCCAAGAATTTGAAGTGTCCAAGAGGTAGAGTATTTATCCCATCCTTTAAAATAATTCTTTTATCATCGTCGAAGCTAAGAGCCACCTTGTCGATGGTCTCAGAATAAACCTTGTGATCGTAGGATCTAATAATATTCATCTTTCTATATAATTTTTTTCTATTTTCTAAACATTCGTTGTAATATTTATGTTTAATTTCATTAGAAATTACAGATTTTTTAATTCCTTTACATTTTTTCTCCTCCTTGTTGTTATCTAAAATATAGCTATAACATTTTGATCTCAATCCAATAAATTCTTTCATAAATTCTCCGCGGAATTCGTCTTCAAAAATTCCTAAGACTTTTGCGTTTTTTCCAGTTGGAATGCCGCTAGGATGATCTGTTGGATATTCTGAAGTGTCAAACCATCTTCCTATGTCCGGTGAGATATCTTTGTGGAAGTCTTTAGTTTTTATTTTATAGCATAAAGAATCGGTGTCTGTGAATAAAAGTTTGGCGGAGTCTTCATATTTTTTCTTAATATAATCATAATGAAAATTAAAAATATTAAGTTTAGAAATATCTAAAATACTCATCACTACGTAGATGGGCTTATTTAAAACTATTTCTTTCTATACATGTGAATCGAGATGAGGTCTTCACTAAATATCCTACATCCCTTATAAAAAGGCTTATTAAATAGTTTTTGTGCCTTGTTACAATTCTTTACTAATTGTATATCTACTCTATTTCTTAAATTTTCCTTTGTTTTTCCGAAAACAGCATTATTCATAAGTTTAAAAAAATCTTTCTCAAATTTATTTTTGCATTTTTTCTTAATTCGGTGTTTTGTAAAATATAAGGCTCCATCCAAGAACTTTCTTTAAATTTAATTCCTTTATGGACTTGTTTTAAAACAAGTCCCTCCAACAAGTAATATTTTAAAGCTTCATGATGAACAACATATTTTTTTTTTATTAATTAAAGTAGACATTAATTTTTCTTTTGTTCTTTCTGGAGCTAGCGGAAGATCGGCGTGGAGGTCGTGAAGATTTTTTGGATATTTTAAATCAACTTCTAAAATACATCCTTCGTCATTTTCAAGATTTTCCCAAGAATTTATTTCTTTTTCCGTTATCCATTTAAATCCGTGGGTGGGTAATTTTTTACACATCGCCCACCCATACAAATTATTAGCATCTAAATATGTGATAAATTTTTATTCTTTTTGAGGATCGTGATCTATTAAGTATTTATTATTAGCGGTGGATTTTCTTTTAGTAATCATATAGACTCCTCCTCTTATTCCATTTTCTATCACTAGATGCATATTTGAATCATGTAGAAGTTCTAATTGAAGTTTTGTTTTTTTCAATAAGGCGTCCCAACATAATCCCGGAGCTGTATAGTACCATGCGGGGTCTAAAATATAATTTTTCATGCAAACGTCTCTAAATTCCTCCATTATATCGGCTAATAGTAACACATCAATTTTTTGATAAAGATCTTGATATTCTCCTAAGGATTTTATATTAAAAGTTTCCCAAATCTTTTGAGCGTGAAGGTGGTCTTCTTTGAAGATATTTTGTTGATTTAATTTGGAATAAAACATTCTTTTTGATGGAAGACTTTTCTTGAAAAGTTTTTCTTTGCCATCTACGTAATCGTAAGGAAATACTCCTTTTCTTTTTAAAAGTTCGTTTTGCTGTGGATCCTTAAAATATGATTCTAAATTTCAAAAATTATTTAAATTGGAGATTAAGGTGTCTAGACTAGAACTCATAAATTTAAAAGAATCTAAAAATCTTAATTTTTGCTTTACTTTTCTCGTTATTATTACCATCTACAAAAGTATCTACGACGACTTCCTTGGTGAAACTTAAATATTTTTCTTCTGTTTTTGCTATACAATTAATTTCACCCTCAGAAACTCCTAGGTTTCTTATAAAAAGATGAGCCTTGTAATTTTCCAAATTATGAATAAATATTGGGATAGAATTTGGTTTTCTTAAAAGTAAGTTACATTTTTCGTGGGCGGCTCCTCCATATCTCCCCGTAAAATGACAATGATCTTTAACCTTATTTTCATTTAATTTTTTTTACAAATATAACAATTTTTTGCGTTTTTAAAATTTTGATTATCTTTTTCGGTTAAAGTAATTTTTTTGGAAACTTAAATTTATGATAAATTTCTTTAATAATTTCTTCTTGTTTTTCAACAAAAACTTGAGACACATCTCCATCATCATCTAAATGTGTGATGAGCCTCGAGGGAAATATTTCTTCATTAAAACTTTTAGCATAGATGCCAAATCCATTAGGAATATGTTCTTGATAAAGCTCCATGGATTTTCCTTTTTGTTGTTTTATAGATTTTGTATAACATTCAAACTCTGCGTAAATTACGAAGGGCACTCTACTTTGATGTTTGAAAGTTTTAAATTCTATGTAATCCCCTTCTTTTGGTATGATAGTAACTACAGGCTCTTCATTATTACAATATTCTAAATGTTTCTGTAGTAGTTTTTCTTTTCCAAAATAATTAAGACAACGATTGCAAATATAAATTTTTTCTTCATGTTTATTAATTTGACTTTTTACAAGCCTACTCATATTATTAATAACGGTGTAATGTTTATCATCTAATAATAAAAGTCTTATAATTTTTCCATCTTGCTTTTTTGTAATTTTAAGAGGAAATATGGATTTATCACGATGGCCAAAAACATTAACTCCAATATTATTATTTTTCTCAAATTTATTAATATCTGATAAGGGAGTGGGGAAATTTACACCTTTCCAATTTAATTCTTCTGATTTTTTCTTCAAATAATTAGTAATTCTACAAGGATTTTTCTTATCATTATTTCTAAATATCATGTTGGTCGCCGCCCATTTAAAACATTCATTATCCTTATTTATTGGATTTATGATAGCTTTCTTATCTGCTATTCATTTCGGTGTTTGAACAAAAGAAGAGCCTTTAATTGGCTCAAAACTTTTCGATATTATTTCTAACTTTAATACTTTTTCAAGTTGCCATCCAGAACCTTTCTTCTGATATTCCGCTAGAGAATTTAATATTTTCTTTAGCATCGCATCAACTTCATCCTTGACGTTGGATCCTTCTAAGATTGTGACTTGTTTAGTTTTTAGATGTGTGAAATCCGTGTTTAAAATGTTCCCCGTGGCCGGATCTATTTTATTCATTTTACACATAAGATTTAATTGAACTGTAGTATTTATTAGATTTTCTTTAATAAAATTTATAACTTTAGGACGAGCATCGGCTAAAAAATAAAAAATATTACATCTCTTTTGATAGAGTCTATAACGGAGACATTAGCTTTTTCTCCTAAAGCGCTTTTTTCTTTTTAATCTCAAGACTACTATTTCTAGACTTTTTATATTTATCTTTAGATTTTAAGTAATCTAAGATATTGCCTTTCACAACATATTTTTTTAAGTCAAAGATATCTTCTTTACGTTTTTGTTTTAGATCTGAAATAGATTTAATAATGTGTCTTTTCCGCTGATATAATTCTTTATTTTTAATGATAAACCTTTCATATCTTGGTAAACAAGTTTTTAAGAATTTTTGGCTTCTTCTTAGTTCATCTAGAGATTTATTATAATTCTTAATTTGATCATTAATACATTTCTTATTTTCTTCTAAATCAGACAACAATTTTTTTGTCTTATAATTAGTTTTTAAAATTTTATTGGCGATAGAAATATTATTATTTCTTGATTTTCTAAATTGATTCATCCTTTTATTATATAGGTTTTTTTTAAGAAAAAATCATTTTTTAAAAATCTAGGAGTTTCTCCCACAATAAAATCTTTTAAAAAATGTATAACTCTAAGAGGAGAAAGTTATACATTTTTACACAAGTCAAAGGCGCTAAAAAACTTTTCCCAACATCCATCCTCCAACAATTCCAGCAATTCCCATCACAATATATTGATATTCTTGAAATTCTTTACTAGGCTTGTAGTAGTTTTCTAATCTTGGTTCTGGAGTCCATTCGAGTCTAGTATTTTTAAGATTTTTTTTAAGTAGTTCTAGGTTTTTATTTGTAATATTAATGTCTCTATTAGCATCGGAAAGTTCTTGGCGTAATTTTGCTTCTTTATTTTTTCGAGCAACTTCTTTCTCGTACCAAACTTCTTCATCTCTTGAGAGTTTTTCCATGGTGAGATTATGACGATTCATTTTTTTTTATAATTACTATGACTAAACTTAGAAAATAAGAATCCAGCAAGAGCAAATGCGTTAAAAATTCCTCCTGCTACCATAGAAGCCATTTATTTTTCGATTTTTTCTGGGATAATTTTCTTGTCTTTGAGATATTTTTCCAAAATAGATCCCAATATCATGGCTCCAGCAAGTTTTAAGGTTCCTTGAATACTTTGAGGTGCTCCTAAAGGCTTTTCTAAAACTTTTTTACTCACCATAGAAACTCCTACGGCGGAAAGTGTTAAAATTCCTGCATCGTAGACTTTATTAATATATGGTTTAGTACTCATTTATTATATTAAAAAAATTAATCAAAATTCAACAAAGCACCCTTTTGACTGAACGACCTTATACCTTTTACTTCTGTATTTTCCTTCATTTTTTCTTCTTTTACAATAGGTTTAGAATTTTTACGAACATTTTTTAAATAATCGTTGTAGACGCGCTTTGCGCTGTAACAAACAGCTCCGATTCCAAGTATAGAAACTATAATAGTAGAAGGTGAAACAATGGATAAAAGAAACCAAGAAGTATCAACATCTTTATTTTTCTCAAATTCTTCATGGAGCTTCGCTTTTTTCTTTCTTTTGCTTCTTTAGAAATCTGTATGAGTCTTTTTCCAGCTTCTACTCTTTGCGGATCTTTTTCTTTTTTTTGTGCAGTAATGCGTGGAGCATCAACATTATTTGAAGAAGTTTTTACTACGTTTTTACTTAAGATTTGCTTATCTTCTTCCATCATTTATTTAAACAGATTTTAAGTAAAAAATAAGTAAGTCTTAAATAGATTTTAAGTAAAAACAAGTTAGTCTTAAAATTACTTAAAACTTACTCAAAAATAGACCAAGCAGATCTTAAGTAAATTATTTTTATGAACCCACTTAGCTCTCTACAACAATATATAATTCTGATTCGTTTCCGATGCTGGCTAGGCTTGTTTGGCGACAACGTATAAAACACACGAGAATGTCATTAGCATAATCGGATAACTTAAATTCCTTGTTTATTTTTATTATGTTGCAATCCTCAATTTTTTTTACATTTGAGAATTTTTTTTGTAGCGCATTAAAGAAGATATTGCTTAAACCCCCGGATCCTCCAGGGTCTTTTTTTAGAACAGTAACTTGATATCCTAGATTGATATTTGTTAACATTGTATTATCGTCGAGAATATGGTATAATAACGTGACTTTTGTATCATTATTAATCATAGGAGGCTTAATAAAAGTTGGAGGATATCCCGTACGATTACTAGAAGGTTTTCTCCAAGATGATTGAGATAAGCTGCCGTATTTAAACGTAAACATAAACGCTTGAAGTTTTTGATTATTTTCTAAGCTTGTAATTTTTTCTTTTATTTTTCTTACTTCTTCATCTCTTTTCAATTTAAGACTCACGACTAATTTTCGTTCATTCAATATCAAGTCACTATTTTGTTGAATATTAACTCGATTACTAGCAATATCTGTTTGATCGTTTGCTATTTCAGCTTGATTAGCAGCAATATTTTTTTGATTTCCTGCAGAGAAATCTCTCTTAGCAACGATATCGGCTCTATTGGTTAATATGAGAGATTATTCTCTACTTCCAACTTTTCTTTTTCTAGTTTTTATTCAATTTCTTTTATATTATTATTAGGTTCTTCATATCCAAAGTACATTGCTATTTATTATAAGATATACTTTGAAATTAAAACTCCAGCTATTAACATAACTCCTGCAACTTCTAAATGATAAGAAGGACACTTTGCGTCCACTTTGCACTCATTTGAGGTAGTTTTTGAAGTAGTTTTTGAAAAAGGAGTATCTTCTTTTTAATCAGTTTTTGAAATAGTTTTTGAAACAGTTTTTGAAGAAGAAGGAATAGTTTTTAAATCAGTTTTTGAAGAAGAAGGAATCCCACTACTCACTACACGATGAACATTTTTATTCTTACCAAATTTGATCTCGCCTGTAGCTATAGTTAAAACATTATTATATCCTTCGATAGGGTTTTCTAAGATAATCATAGACGACGGGATCAGAATGATCCCCGGACCTATCATCATATTTAAAATAACATTCGTATTTTTTATCGCTGTTCCCATATTAGAAATAGTTACTGCGATATCGTCTTGAACGATCATGGCTTGAACTAATCTATGAAAAACGTCCTGCGTTTGAGAACTCTTTGCGCCTTTATTAACAATAGACCATCTTGTATTGGCTTGAGCTCCCAAAATAGAATAAACGTAAGATTCTACAGCTTGTTGTAATAATTTCTGACCTAAAGACGTTAATCAATCGGAATCTTTTTTTATAAAAGATTTCCAGTTGCTATCGCTTCTGTTCACAGTTTTATAAACCCAATTGTATTCTAATTTTTCTATATTATATCTTTTATGAGGATCAAATCTAGGTGCCAACTTGACATGACGATAAATCCATCTAGCTGTATAAACACTTAATTCTGCATGTTTATCGGGTTTTTGATGTTTTACGATTTGTTTTACGGGCATTTTTTTTAATAAGAGCTAGAATTTTACCATCGACGTATTTTGTTAATTCTTCTGGATGTCTTAAAAGTCTTTTCATGTGATAATAGAAATAATATTTTGCTATGCTTGTTATAATTTTTGGTTGGTTCGTGGCTCCCGTTGGTCGCATATGTTCTATCGACATACCTCCCATATAAGAAATCACAGAAGCAGCCACCAAACTCATAAAGTAAGGCTTAGTTTCATAGTAAAAATCTATCTTTCTTATGTCTCTAAATTCTTCTAAATCATCTGGATTGAATCTCGTATCTAACTCGTCTAATTTGTAAGAAAAATAATCGTTTTCACTAACGTAAAAATTTGTTTTTGTAAAATCTAAATTGTTTTGCCCTAAAACAAATTTTTTTAAGGTTCCATAATGATTCCAAATCTGTGGAGTCCAATATGTATCATCTCTAGTATCTAAGGATTTTTGCCATTCTTTATTATGTCTAAAAGCCCAAGTTCCTATTTCGTATCTATAATTTTTACTAGCCTTGTAATAAATTTCGTCGAATAACTTCAACTTTTGCGTTTTTATCTTGGGATAAACAGGATTTTCTTCTATTTTTTTAGTTACTCTTCCCTCAAAATCAAAACAAGATATATCTACGTTTGGATATTTTTTTAAAAATCTTTGTTTTGCTTCAGATCTAGACCAAGTTTTTATCAGTTTCATAGCTTTGTCGTACTCTTTTCCATAATGTTTTTTATACATAGGATTTAGTTGTGGAAAACGTCTATCTGTAACGACTTCCATTTATTTAGGATAAAATCAAAAAATTTTCTACATAATAATAAATGAACAAGTTATCTATTTTTATTGAGAACAAAAGTAAAGAAATTCTTTTAGACAGAAACATCAAAGTAGATCCTGGTGACCGCTTATTCATAAAAACAGCCACTATTTTTTTGAACTTTAAGAATATAATTAAAAACTTTAATGATAAGATTATGGACACTTTGGTAAATACTTGGTAAAAACATTGTTAGTGACGCCATGTCTATGTCGCATTCTGACTTTGATCAGACTAACACACAAACAGACCCAGATTTTGTTCCTGAAAACGATACACGTAATGATAATGAATGTAGTGATCACAGTAATGAAGAATTAGATGAGTTTTCAGAACCTGAAGAAGTCCCATTAGCACAATTATTACAAACTACAACAGGTTCATCCAGTAGCAGTTGTAAATGTAAACATAAGGGTAAAAGTTGTCGCAAAAAGGGAGCTGAAGAATGGAAGGGGACTCAATTAAAGCCACCTGACAAATTTCAACCCAAAAACGTTGCTTTGTCTGCAGAAGAGAGGATAAAAACCAGAATGGGAGACAATTCTGGTGTTATAGACTTTTTTCAATTGTATGTCAACCAAACATTTTTTGAAATTTTGGTTGAAGAAACAAACCGCTTAGCAGAACAATATCGGGAAATTCATAGAAATGACATTATAAGTGGTAATGTACCATTTGACTGGACTGCAGTTGATGTAAATGAGATGAAAACATTTGTTGGATTGTTGTTGCTCATGGGAATTCATTACCTACCAAAAATAAATTTATATTGGAGTACCGATGAGCTCTACAATGCTCCTATTTTTGGCGAGTCTATGCGAAGAGATAGGTTCAAGCAGATTCTTCGATTTTGGCACTTTAATAATAATGAAAAGTATGATCCAAATGATCCTGATTGGGATAGACTTTACAAGCTCCGTCGACTCATCGATTGTTTACGTACCAACTGCGGGCAGCTTTTGAACCAGGAAAGAATGTCTGTGTTGACAAGTCATTACTGCTTTTCAATGGCAGACTGCATTTTCGACAATATATTCAGACAAAGAGAACAAGGTTTGGAGTAAAATTTTATGAGTTGTGTACATCTGATGGAATCTTACTTGACTTTATGATTTATTGTGCAATTAAACTCCCTGAAATTCGAGGACTTAGTACCACAGAAGCAATTGTTGGCACCTTGATGGAACCGTATCTTGATGAAGGCTGGTGTGTCTTTGTAGACAACTTTTATACCTCCCCAAACCTTGGGAAGTGGCTTCTGCAAAAAAAAAAAACAACATTTGTGGCACTATCAAGTCTAACAGGAAACAGTTTCCTAAGGAAATTGCTGAGCAACCAATTGAAAAGGGCCAGACCCTTTTTTACAAGTGCGATGCAGAGAATATGCTGGCTGCGAAATACCGAGAATAAAAAACAAATCAAATGGAAAACCAAAGGTGGTATGTCTGCTTAGCACTGCTCATGAATGTACAATAGCACCATCAGGAAAAAAGGACAAACATGAAAATGATATTTATAAACCTATGTGTTTGCTGGATTATAATCATCAAATGGGTGGTGTGGATCTTATGGATCAACAGCTGCATTCGTTTAGGTCATGTCGGAAGACTTACAAATGGCCTAAGAAGGTAGCAATTCACCTTATTATGTTGGCCTGTCTTAGTGCAAGCAAGCTCTATGGGAAATACAACAAAAAGAAAGTACCTTTCTTGAGCTTTATGCATGATCTTATTGCAATTCTTCTAACATCAAGCCCCAAACTAAATCGCCCAGTAGTTCGGGAGGAAAACATGCATCGCCTTACTGGACGCCACTTTCCTGTGCCAAGAGCCATTCAAGAAGGAGGAGGGAGAAGGAAAAGAAGAAATGCCGTGTTTGTTATGCCAGGGGAATCAAGACAGCCAGTGGAAGAGTTGTTGAAGTCAACACTGTGTGTAGAGACTGCCCTTCTCACCCAGCCCTACATGTTGATCGAGACTGCTTTTTAGTATACCATACAAAAATGGATTATTCTGGACCCCCTGAGGTACTTGGGGAGTTTTAGCTGATTGGGTAAGTAAGGAAGACAGAAACTATCAGCTAATTGAACAAAATTAGGTGAATACACAGATATAAATTTGTTGTTGGACGCTTCTTCTGGATATAAATAGTTGACGAAAAACATTTTGCTCCCATGTTGGGCTAAATAATTTGGCGGCTATAGTCAACATCAACATTATATTTGTAGAGATTGTTAGCTTTTATTGTCTCCTGTTGTACTCTTATATGTTGCAAGAAAATATTTGCATTGTTTTCAACATCTAAGATGACAAATTTCTTTGGACGTAATTTACTCTCATATTTCACAGTTTTATTGTCATCATTTGTTTGAGGGCCCCAGTAACATGCATATAAAATACAATGAATTTTTCTCTTATGAGATAAAGTTCTACACCCAACTAAATAAAATAGAATAAAATTTTCTGAGTTGCATCATTTGTCACAGAAATACAGGCACCCACAGACCATATACGGCATTAATAAATTAGTTTGGCGGCCATATTTGATCATGTGACACGTAACAAACTAAGCATTCATTTCATTTTTTTCCATTTTCTGGTAGATATATGTGTTTGAATTTAGTCTGTGAAGTTTTGTTACAATAGCATGCATATACTAAAAGATAACCAGCTCTGAGTGAGTAGTTAACTATTCGATGTATTAATTTTTTTATGAAGGCACCGTTGCTAAGCAGTGGTTTAGTATACGCTACTATTACATATTTTTGCTGAATCAGCAGAAAAAAGGGTCAAATTGGGTGTTTTTCCAGGGGGTGTTTTCGCATATTGAGTTAAATTCATGTGATCAATGTAAAGAACCAATGATATGGGTGGATTTGAAAAGGATCGTTTAGAAGTCGAAAAATGCATGAATTTGTGCTTGTGAGCGATGGTGGTGAAAGGTGGATACTTTGGGTAAGAGAGAACGAATTGTATTTTTGGGGGGAGGCTTGTCCGAGGGGGAATTTTTTGGGTTTGGGTTGTTGGATTGGACCGGTCGGGGTTGGATTGATTGGTGTGCGGACACATAGCATAAAGGACCTTATGCTGATGTTTATTTGCCACGTTTACACATGGACGACATCAAAAGCATGTCGTGTTGATGTTTATGATGGCTTATATATATATATATATGTATAAGTGTTATGATGTTCACTCCGTGTTATATATTTATTTGATGTTGTTCTGAAGTGCTAAATCTATCCT
>JAOBYK010308249.1:0-19038 GCA_025434845.1 Phenganax subtilis | reverse complement strand
ATTCTTGAGATGACGTGACAGGTAAAGACACTATGCAAGAACTTTTTTTTCCTTTTGTGTTTAGACAAAAATTTTTATTCATGGCATCACAACTTATTTCTACATACTTTAATGCTAGGTTTATATTACATTCATTTTCGGCTTCTGTCCAAACGTTTGCTTTAATTATTTTATTTTTCTGAAATCCTAACAAGAATCCAAGTTTATTTAAGACTAGAATATTATCCATACGATAAATTTCTACTTTATTTTTAAAACAAACTTTTTCTAAACTTATCTTATGCCTTTTAAGTTCTGAAACCAAGTCATTAAAAGTTTTGTAACACGATGGAATTGTTAACTCATCTAAAGTGCCATCAGATTTTATCTTTGAAGTATTATCAATTTCATTTTTAATCACGTTCTTTACATTCCAAAAAACCCTTTCTGTTTTTATAAAAAGTTTCGAAAAATGTACTAGATTTCTTTCTAAGAAAATCTCTTTATCACCATTTTCTATAAACACCGTAAGCTTTATGTGATTTTTCATTTATTTAACATATTTTTTTTTAAATAAATGAAAGCACAAACAGACAGACTATTTCCTCAGCTGGATCCAATGTTTAAGAAATATTATGGATAAGATTATGAAAGAGCTATGAAACTTATAAAAACTTGGTCTCAGAAAAAAGCCAAGCAAAGATTTCTAACTAAGTTTCCACACGCTGATCTGAAATATTTTTGAATTTGAAGGAAGAGTAACAAAACACAACGAGGAAAAACCTGTACTCAACCTAAAAGATGAAATTTTTTACAACACTGGAAAAGGTACTAAATACTTTTTAGATACTTGGGCTTTTAAGCATAATAAGGAATGGCAGAAGGCCTTGGATAAAGGAAAAGATCTTTATTGGACTCCACGGATCTGGAATCATTTTGGAACTATTAAGAAACTAGAACTCGAGAATAAAAACATGGACGTTGGTTTTTTAAATCTAGACTTTTACGTGAGTGAGAACAAGTTCTTTTCTTATAAGATGAGTCCTTTAGAGACGAGTTTTGATCCAAATGTTTTAGACATGTTTGATGATATAAGAAATGACTTTTTAAATAAGAGTTTTTGTAACCCAAACAAGAAATATAGTGGTCCTTCTTATGTTCGTGTTCCTTATTTTACTAGCTTAGTCGCAGCTTCTGTATTGAGTTATTTGGGAGGGATGAGCATAGAACATATTTCAGCAAAACAGCCAAAGATAATTTCTTCCTTAGGGAGATATTATTTCTATTTTCACATGAAAAGATTTTTAAGATACCCAGAAAAACTCGCGCCTTTTGTTACTAAAAATGTTTGAGATCTTATTCATGATCATATTCCGATAAGAGAATTAAAAGGCATCAAAAACCAGGAAATGATGATAAGATCAGTGTTTATAATGCTAGAAGAGTTTTAGGAAAAATGAAAAGAAAATATCCTCATAAAAAGATTAGTATGAATGATCAAAAATACGATTGGGTTTATAAAACGGTTAATCGTTCTGATCAAGATTGGAAAAGATTTATTAAAGCAGACTCTGATGGCTTAACGACACTTGGTCAAAAATTATTTCAAGAATCTGTAGAATCTCATGTTTATTGTGTGTACGAGCTTCAGCAAGCACTAGATAGTCTATAGTGAATCAAAGTGCATAGTCCTTACAAACCCAAGACGTGTTTCATAAACTAGTTCAAGACACGGTGATTCAAACAGCTTTCACGGTGACTATAACAAACATGAGAAAAGCTATAGCAAGCACGAATGTTGTTTTATACGTGGTGATAGGACCTTAGCTGATCTTGATTCCTTCTAATATGATAATCTTAAAAAATCCTATACCAGGTTATAATAATGTCTTGACTCTAGCCGCGGAAGACATGAAATTTGGAAAGAATCCTGGACTTAATAAAATGAAAAATATGTTCTAAAACCTGTCCAAAATACTGTTCCAAAAACTGTTTCAAAAACTGTTCCAAAAACTGTTCCAAAAACTGTTCCTATATCGTCTTTAACAGTTTTTAAGCAACAACCTGCAGATTTTAATTACTTTTACGGAATTATCGGGATGTTAATTGGTATATTTATTTTATAATAAATGGGAAATTGTATAACAAAAGAGCAAGAAATACATTAGGAAGAGCATCCTGAAAAGCCTGGAGAACTGATTAAAGAAGTCGTAACTAAGAGAACCTTTAACTGTTTTTCTAGATTTGGAAAAATGGTACCAGATTCAAGTTTGAAGGAAATTTAGAACTCTCGAGCAGGAAACAATTTATTGAAAAAAATCTGAGCAAAGAGGAGTAAAAAACCTACAATAAATGGCTGTGACAAGCACGATGATTGCTGTGAAAACTGCTCCAGTTTGGGGTCCTTATGCTTATAGTTTAGCTGTTGGATTAGCTGGAGCTGTTTCTGGAAATTTTTTTTTTTTTCGCAAAAGCCACAGAAGAGGTCGTGTCTATGGGAGATGAAGCCGTAGGAACAGTTTATAGAAAAGCGAGGCCTTTTGTTCCATATTACCTAGACATCACCATGAGTAGAATTTATAATAAAGCCTTGAAAATCGAGAGAATGAGAGAAAGAGTGTTTTCAAAAGTGCTTTCTTTTCTTTTCAACACGTTTCCTAGATTTGTTTATAGTGTTTACGAATATCTTTATGACTGGTTTTGGTGCACTTTCTTACATCCTTTTCTTACGCTTATTTTTATTTCTTTTACCATCACGGTTCTACGATGGCCCACAAGGGACATGCAAACCTAAACTAACTCGATGCAAATTTAAAAAAAGTTGGTGCAAGCTTTAAAAAAGTCGGTGCAAACTTAAAAGAAAGTGGGTGCAAACTTAAAAGAAAGTGTGCGCAAACTTTAAAAAAGTCGGTACAAACTTAATAGAAAGTGGGTGCAAACTCAAAAAAAGTCAGTGCAAATGGAAAACTAAATGTAAACGCCAGTAGAAACCTAGAATAATAAGAATGGCCCAGTAGAGTAATAAAATGAAACTTGAAAATTGTAAATAATCACGACGGGCGCACTGAGAAAATATTTGAAATCCGGTTCTCCTGAATGCTATAACAACGTGCTGGTATAATCGATGAGCGTTATCGATTGGCCATTAGACATTACATAGCAGTGCCCATTGTACTACAAACAGTTGTTATCACTTGGTTTGTCATGTTTTACTGAAATGTATTGTGCTTTTTGCAGACATGAAAGAGTAGCTGATGGCTTCTGTGATGAATGTTCAGTGGGGCAATGCAACATTGAACAACTCGTTAAGCACTATTTCCACAGTGGGTACCCTTACGATGGAATTGTTGGTTTATTAAAGAGAGAAAATATAAATATATGTGTGAGAACTCTAAAACGATGGTTAAGGTATTTCGGTTTGAAGGAGAAGCAAAACATTATTAAACGCCGCACTCTTTTTCATCCATGCGGCGGCAATTCGAAGCAGTCATACCTAAGCAGTGAAAGACCCAGCCAGTATTGCCCTGTAGTTCGGCTGTTTGTTAAATAATAAATTGACAGTTGTAACCAAATTTGCAATAAACGCAACACTCCAATAGACAACGCCCTCAAATAAACGCCGCACCTGAAACGTCAAAAATTTAATAAACGCCGCGGTGTTTATTCGAATAACTACGCTGACCATGCAAATAAGTACGCTGACCATTATTTCAACCCTAACCGTTTGACCTGCTATCATATTCGTCACATGAAAAGACATGAAGATATAACCTCATGATCAAACGCAATACGTCATTTTATTTCATTTAAAAAACTGCCAGCACAAGAATGGATCCTGTTCGCCAACATACAGTGCAGTCCTTTTTTGACATATGTCTTCATTTGCCAGGATACGACAAATTGAAACCATACGGCTTTCCAATTCACGGAGCTGTTGACGGATTTAGTCACAGGATTTTGTGGTTGGATGTAGCCCGATCCAATAGGCCTAGAGTACCAGCGACATTTTACCTCAATCAAGTTAAAGAGTTGAGTGGGTTTCCTTTGCGGCTCATCTCCGACTGTGGTACAGGAAATGGCATTGCACCTTTGATGGAGTGTGTTTTTTGTGGAGATGGTAGTGATGAATTTGCAGGCGCGCAGTCCTATAAATATTGCACATCACCATCCAATCAACGTATTGAAGCATGGTGGTCGTTTTTCAGGAGACACAGATCGAATTGGTGGATGAACTTATTCAAAGACATGATTGACCAAAACATACTTGATTTGGGAAACGAATTTCATAGAGAATGTTTGTGGTTTTGTATGTCGAGAGTTTTGCAAATTGATCTGGACAAAATCAAAGCGACATGGAAACAGTCACAATGTTACCAAATCTCCATACTGCAATGTTCACGGAGTGCCAGATATTATTATGTATTTCCTACCTGAATACCATAACCATGAAGAATGTTTTGAAGATGTGTCACAAGAAGATATACATCAAATGGAAGAGCAATGTGAAATGGAGGAAAATCAGGAGATTGAAAAGAACATATATCATCAGTACTTTACGTGTTAGAAACAGATGATTTGGCTTATCGAAGTAAGGAAACAGAAGCAACAACATTATACCAAAAATTAACTCAATTACAAGATGAGTAGTTACATTACAGCAAAGAACTTTCATTAAGAATTGTAAATATATGAAGCTTGCAATAGATTTTGTCTATGGCCAGACAATAATATACCTCATCCCTCATAGAACGTGAATACCGTAAAGTAGCTACGGAGTGCTTTTGACTTAAAACTTTTGAATACACACAGTTGGAGAATTTTTAAGTTTTCGAATATCGATTTACGTATCAAATGTGAAAGTTCCCATTGCGACCATAATCATTACGCTTTATGTTTCCCGGAAGTATATATCGGCTTAGTGCAAAAACAGCATAAGTGCAAAAGCAGCCTGGTTTATTACATACAATTACTACTCATACATGTGGATTGACACGACATGTATTTTATGTAAAATCTGTAGCAAGAGCACTAAATTTGAAGTTTAGATACGCAACAGCTTTACTGAACGTTGAAACGGTGATATATTTATTTCCAAGCTCCCATATTGTACTAACATAAAACATTCAAGCTAAAAATGTATGTACCGAGTAAAATTTTACTTGTGAAAAAAAGAAACGTGCGCAAGAAGGTATATAAAATATTATTTTGCAATGAATAACACTTATCAACTGGTGCTTATTTCGTTCACAATGTAGTCTGTTCTCAACGAACGGCTTTCAAAAAAAAAAATGCATATTCATATACATATGCAGGCATGTGCTATATTATACATTATACATACTATGTGATATTTTACACGTCTCAAATTTAAAGTTATAACACTAATACTCATTGATGGAATATTACGGGATTCTTAACAGAGACTACAGCTAAGGGCAACTCACTGTAACCTTTCAAAAAAACATGTAAAAAAATATCAACTTTACTATCATCCACAAACATATTAAATAATACAAGTATTGTGCTGAAAGAATTACAGACGTATGCCTATTATGAGATACCTGGATTATCACATAAATTTCATTAAGCGATATCTTGCCTGATATACACTGTATAATATTTCGTATTTAAAATATGGCCTTCGAATATCACACATCTTCACCACAACACCATAATGATATCAAATGTAACAAAATTTGCTTTATTGTAAAGGAACATTTAACGTCTTCAACTTCTTTAAGATAGGTAAAACTAGTTTTATTAAACTATATTGAAGGGCCATGCTCTTTTATTTGCAAGGAGCTCACAAAATTCTTCCGAAAGCTCGTTATAGGATTGGTACGTTGATGGAACTTCAAAGACAGGCCCACAAGTGTGTGATACAGGCCTACGTGCCATACCGTCAAGTGAAGTAAATGTTACATCCATGTGTTGGAAACATATTACATCACTGCCGGTAGTAAACTGAAGAATACGCGCTAACATATTACTTGGCAACGACCGAATATACTTCTTGAGATGATCCAAGCACCGACGCTCCTTTTCTGACATTGGATCAGCCTTAATTAATTTTATGACCTTTTTTGCTGTTGGCCTTTTGGCGTCATACATATTTTTAATATCTTTGAAAGATTGAAAATCTGGTAGAACTTTTAAGGACTTGAGAATAGGTGCCCAACAGTTCAAAACATACTTGGGTCTCTGGATGATCTCTTGATGCGCAACTCTGACAAAATCTGGGTTATGTTTTCTTTTGTAGGATTTCTAAAGCACTTATAAGTACCCAAGAAATCAAGTACATCACCCTCGTTTTCCAGAAAGTCGTCTCTGAAACAACTGTCGAATGTGTCTCTCTCATCGTCAGAAAGATACTGGCGAAAACAAGAAAGCAGCATTTCATTTGAAATGCTCTCATCGCCAAATAAACACACAATAAGAATACCTGTTGACATGGACAATGGAAAATACCCATCCTTAACATAGCCGTATACTAGTATACGGGCTATTGCCTCCCATTCTCCTTTTTGGTAATCATGCCTTATAGCAGGGATCTTTTCCTCTACGCCAACAGCGAGTGAGTTGAAGAACTGGTACCAAAATGTTGTAACTGCTTCACGGAAGACACCATCACTTTTCCCTTCTTCCATCTTTCCATTGTAGCCAATTAAGGTCACATCTATGTTCTTGCTCATAATATCTTGTTCTTTAAACGTTGCTATCATGTCGTCTTTTAGTAGAGTCCTGTGCCAAACCGCTGAATAAACGGAAAATTCTTTATTGTTTGTTACAACATCAATAAACAAAGAGCTGCTCTGAATAATATCTTTTAAAAATGAGATTTAGAAATTATTGTGAACAACTTATTGGAAATATTATTTAGATTGCATGATTATAGTTAAATGCCCAACTACTGTAAAATTTTACATGAAAACAGTTTTTCAAGCAATACAATCACTATAATAGTTTAATAGGTTTACCTAAAATACTGTCCACCTCATTCTCAAAAGTGACATCAGTAATAATTTCGTCCACAGATAATGATGTATGAAACGCTGTAAAAGACAACGAGAACTAAATTTTTACCAAATTTACAAACTCACATATTTTCTAATAAATAAATTCAAAATAAAGTTTCCAATTAAATGGCAAATAATTGCTAAACTTACAAGCTGGTGCAGTTGATATAGGTGCACCACCTGTATCGATACAGGTACTGGAGGATCCACTAACTTCAGTTGTCACTGACTGGCCAGTTTCTGTGCTGTTAGATATGTCATCAGTTTGGGTGTGTAATCTATTTGGCTCAGGCACCCTTGACATTGTCATGTTTAACTCACTAGTTCCTGTGTTGCTTTAATTGCCTGTTTCTGTCAAGTTGAAATCATCACAGAGTGTAGTGTTTGACTCATCAGTTCCTGTTTTGCTTGATTCCCCACTTGCTGCCATATTTGATTTATTATTTGATTGGAAAACGAACTAAGTGAAAATACAAGAGAAAGCAACAAGTCAAAACTGTTTTGTTTGGTAACTACTTATATATACTTGCAGAATATGCAGTTTTGGCAGCTTCCTCTCAAATTGCAATGAATTGCAGTTTTTGAAGAAAAGTTGAGACTATTGGAGACTTTGTGCAGAAACTTAATCTCATAATACTATAACGACCATCACTCACTCAATTGCTTCAAGTGCTTTTGGGAGAATTCTAGTTGCTGTTTCACAATGAGTTGCGAAAAGGCAAAATATCTATAGCCTTGTGATTTTGATAGACAATTTTCGACTCTTCTTTGGTTTAACAGAGTCAATTTGAATGAACTTTCTATGACACTATACTAGACTGATGTTTTCTTGACAATCTTCATTAATTATTAACATTTTTCAAAACAGCAGTTGTTAGAAAAATTGCTTCATGTGACTAGGATACCGTCTTAAGACTTGCATTTTTCTTGACAATTGCTTTAATTTTGCCAACAGTGGGTGAGGTTATGTATAAATACATATATTGGTAATGAGATAATTAATGTATTTATACATAGTAATAAATACAGCCGATTCAAGGCCTGTTTATATGAGAGGTGGGATGGGACGTTTGCCAGGACAGGACGATGAACGAGATCCCGGCATGTAAATGTTTTTGTTTCGTTTTCCCCCTTGTGTTTATATGTAAGTGGGACGTTTTTCTTCCGTCCCACCTAGGTGAGATCCCAGTTGAAGCAACCGGGATCCCATCCCAAGCTAGACGTTTTTCTCCATATAAATGCTCCGTCCCGCCTGCTGGGACAATTTTGCATATATAATTTTTTGCAAATTCATACATCCCAGTATTCTCGAGAGAAAACGTCCGGTGTGCAAAGCGATGCTGTAAACGCGGGATGAATATCGTCCCGTCCCGGCAAACGTCCCGTCCCGCCTCCTCGTATAAAAAGGCCCGCAGGTTGAGCGTTTAATGGATGTCGTTGTGTGGTTGTTGTAGGCGTTGGAACGTGACGTTGCTAGGCAGAATGACAGGCGTTTCTTGGCATACAACGGCTACGTAGTCTAAAAGTTTGGTGCATTTCAAAATTTACCTTGATTGACAAGACAAACATACATTTCGCGCTTAAGGGGCCGCATAAATGTGTTGTGCTATCCAAAGGGCGAATGGTTTGAAAAAACTTAGCAGTTTTTGTCAGAATTAATCGAAAGGGGTGAAAATTTACTCAAATGTATGTTTACTTTGTCTAGAGAACGTATAGTTCGACATTTACAACGTAGCCGTCGTATATCTAGAAACGCCTATCAATCAGCCTAGAAACGCGCATTTACTTCCCTAAAAACGCAAAGTTGCAACGCTCACAAAAATCGTCACAAACGAGTCCTTTAAGGTTTTATTACATGATAAAACCTATGATATTGTCATTTTTAACATTTTTGTTGATTTGTATTGAAGCGCTGGAGAACTTTTGATTGCTGTAGAAATTTTTCAAAAATATCAAAATCCTACTGAGATATAACAGAAAATGTAAAAACAAAAAATTTTTCGGCCGCAAAATGCATAACTATGATTGACATGTGTGAGTAGGTGTGATCATTGTGTGATATTTTTGACACACGCAATATTTCTACCCTATTATCATTTGGCTAAGTTAGATGGTCTTATAAAGGTTTGATGCTTTGCATTTGCGCTTTGACAGCATGTTGGCTGCATTGCTATACTTGCCTGGTTTCTTCCAAGTGTTTCACAGCTTCGTTGAAAATGAACTCATGAATACTGACTTGATGGAGAAACATTTGCCAAAACACCCTGTGGATATGCTGAATTATGATTGGCTTACAGTCCGAAATGGTAATAGGAGACGGTGGAAATGACACCGTTCGGAAAAACTCCACTAAATCTCTTTTCGTCTTTTACAGGCAACAAATTTTCTCAGATCGTCTCGACAAAAATACAAATGCTCCGCTCACGTTTTATCCGATTCCTTCCAAACTTCGCCACACAATTGAACAATAATCAATGATAGATAGATAAGATAAGATAAAACTTTATTTAAACACGCATTCTTCTTCAGCATAAGCTGTTTTCCAAGAAGGGCATGCAAATTTAAGAAAATACGAAAAAAAAAAAAACAAAGAAACTTAAGTAGTATACCTATTTTTTTAATTTTTTTTTTTGGAAGGCGCGGTCGCTAAGCCAGAATTTAGTATATTTTAGTATTACGAGAAATTGCTGACTCAGCAAAAAAGTGGTAAAAATTGGGTGTTTTTTCGGGGGGGTGTGATATGACTAATGAGATTCAGTTTTTTTTGCTAGTGTTTGTTGTGTGTTAACATGAAGTATTTGGGTTGTTTTGGATGTGTTAATATTTGCTATTGAGTAACCAATGCAATGGTTTGTTGGTTGATTTATTATATAATATTTTTTTTGGTGTGTGTGGGGGTGGGGGTGGGTAGTGTGTGTGTGTGATAATAGTTAATAAGAGATAGTTGATCTATTCATAGTAGAGTGAATAGATGATGATGATGTCCTAGGTTTGGCTTAGCTCCGCTCTCCGAAGCCGTGGTTGAGCCGACTGAATAAGAGAATGAATTGCATTGCATTATAAGACTGTTAATATTTCCGGTCGGGGATTTCCCTTTTTCTTCTCGATTCTGATTGGTTGATATTTTTGTTGATGCGTATCATATTACACATGCGTGCGTCTAGCTATGCATTTTTCGAGTAGTATTTTTACTATGCTGCCGTGTATTATTCGAGTAGTATTTTACTATTGGGTTCGAGACGCGCGTGCATTATTCGACTAGTATTTTACTATTGTACTAGGAGACGTGCATTATTCGACTAGTATTTAACTATTGTGAAGCGATATCACCAGACACTGGAAAAAACCATGAAATCCTTCAGGAGCGTTAATAACGTTCTTGAGACATTTCATATCCCAACGACGGGATTCGAACCCGCAATCTTCGAAGCTACAGTCCGACGCGATACCCATTACGCCACACTGGGAATTGTTGTATTATTAAATAAATAAGATTGTAATAAGATGTGTAACGACATTTGGGATTAGGTGTTGCTTGTGTGTGTTAACCATGTGTAGAAATTGTTGTGAGGAGGCAAGAGATAGTGATTGTGGTGGTTATATTGAGAACTATGAGCGTGCAGTATGCACGAATAATGCACCATTTAAATGTGATTGTTGTTTGTTTGCGTTAGAGGATGAAACAGTTTCGAACGCATATAACAAATTGGAAACATATTATAAAAAGCAAAAACATCTCTTGCGTTGTAATAAAGATATTTTTGACGGTCTTCCCCCAAAAATATATATAGAGAAATATGCAACGTGTGTAAAAGAATATAGCGAGTTAGCGTTTGACTTATTGGAATGTATAAGAAAGGTGGTCATTAATGAAAAGTGTGTAGTCTTGCATAAGCTCGAGAGGTTGTTTGACACGCATGAGAGATTGTTAAAAGAAAAAGCAAATGTGTAATTTTTGTTATCCGAGTGAAGACATTTTGGATGACTTTAGCGTTTATATATTGGAATGTATAAGAAAGGTGGTCAATGATGAAAAGTGTGTAATCTTGCATAAGCTCGAGAGGTTGTTTGACACGTACGATAGATTGTTAAAAAAAAAAGCAAATGTGTAATTTTTGTTATCCAAGTGAAGACATTTTGGATGGCTATAGCGATTATATAATATTATTTAACAGGCAATTGTGTCGACCAATGTGCAATTGTATATCTGTTATTTTTAATGATAAAATACTATCGAAAAAATACGATGAGATACGCTTATTTTATTCAAACCACCCAATGTTGGGAGAATATGAACGTATGTTGCGTAATAACACGAAGGTTGCAGATATTAAAAAAATTATAGAGAAAAATATGAACGTTTTTATAAAATATAATGAAATGTCGTTTGAATGGTTGGATTTGATGTTGGCTCTAACGTGTAATAAACGATGTTGGCCAAAAATGAAAAATTATGATCCGGCTAAAAAGAGTTGTAGACATGTGGAATTTCTTGAGAGATCGTTCGATCAACGATATTATATTTACGCTAGTATTTTAAAAGGGCGAGAATTTACTAATGTAAATATACGTGTGAATAATGATTAGTGCTTTTTTCGTGACATAATGTATATGTGTGGGACGCATTTGAAAAAATTTAGTTGTTGTTATGAAGATGAATAATCAGCGTGTACAATACGAGGACAATATTGTCGGATGTATGCATCGTTTTGGCGATAATTCTGTAAGGAAGAATCACTACGATAGAATTTGGCTAGAAGTTGACATAATTGCGCAAGAGATAACTCTACGTAATTTACAAGCAAACGTAAATTGTTTGCGACAATTGTTGAATGAGAAGTGTCTTTTGTTGCACGAGAGAAGCAACGCGTATTGCACTATTGTAAAGAAGCGGTTGGAGGAGCGTATGAGAGAAGGAACAGAGACGACAGAATGAATGATCATGTTGCTAAAAAAAGAAAATACAGTGAAACAAGCTGCAAAGAAGAGGGAGAAGACAATATTCTCCAAAAATATCTCTCTTTCAAGGACTGTTCACGCTCTCATCACTCCGAAGAGGCTGCAAGACTTCGTGAAAAATGGCGTAAAGAAGATGGTTTAATTGTAGTACTATATTGGTACACAAACAAATACAGTCATTATGATTATCAACTTGCATGTGAAATTGGTCTTTACGCATTTCGTTGGTTATTAAGATGTTATAATAGTAATTATAAATTTGAAATTAATGATTATGTAACGTATCACACGATTCAAGAAGTGGCTCTTTTACAGCACATATATAAGGAGATGGAACCGTGGGTTTTTTATGAATACGGAGTAGCTATTGAAGACAGAGACGATATAGCTAGATTGGATTTTACTGTACGAGAGTTAAAATGAATAAAGTTGAATTAAACTGGTGTTTTACGATAGAAGACTCCATATTCTCAATAAGAGCTGAAGCATTTTGTCGTGCGCGCCGTGATTGTCAACAGTCGCAAATAATTTCTACACATCGTTTTCGTGAAATAATCAACGCATATTATCAATCGACAAAAATTTGGAAATTTTTACCTTTTGTCGACAAATATAGCATAGAAAAAGAAGCTCTTTATGAGCATATATATGATTCGGTCGTCGGCGAACCTATTAGTTGCAGTGAAAATATCGGTAAACGACGACTTCACGATAAAGAGCACGAAACACGATTGGAGGTTACACCGTTTTTTGATCAAAATGAGTGAAAATGTATGGTTGCATTGGTATTCGAAAAATTCATACAGCTCGAGTTTTTATGGTTGTGTTTTTTATCATATAATTTCATTAGAAGAATTTTGTAAAATATTGAGTCACTATTTTGGATATGAATTTAAATTTAAGCCTTACGCTTTTATATATTCATATGAAATAATCGAAGAAGATTTAGTTCAATATATATTTAAAGAAGTGGAACGGTGTGATTATAAGTGCATTGAACGAGACAGCTCGAACATTATTTTTGAAGCTGAAGATATTTCCAGATTGGAATTTAGAGTGGTTAATGGCTGTTAAATCGTTTTGTTGTGCTTTTATAACATTACTTTTTATCTTGGGTTTTATTGGTGGATTTGGCTTTCTAATATACTTTATGATTGAATGTAAAGTTATAAATGCTTGGGCGAACTGTACGACGTCAGATCATGACCCGATAGAGTATCATGGTGTATCATTCGTCTCAAAGACAGGTTGATCTATTCTTCGCTATCACCTATTATATTTTGTTGTTAATTATCGTTTTAAAAGAATGGCTACCTCCAATTCATATAACTTTTGCGAGATATTTTCTATTCTTTGTATTTGTCTTCTGGGGATTTCATGTTTGTGTATAATGACTGAGATTGTAATTATGATCGCTATTGGGTGTTTTGGAGAGACACGAGAATGTACATTTAATAAGAAGCTTTTTAAATTTATAATCACATTTACACATACGTTGTCGATCAGACAGTGTGGCGCTACTGTGAGCTAAAAAAACGATGTGTTTGTGTTGTACACCAATTCATGATTACGAATCGGAATATGTGGAATTGGAATGGCGTTTTATGGATAAAACTAGATTGTACTAAAAAGTAGATTACTTGAACTTTTTCCCGTTTTTCGACACTCAACCATTTATACATGGTGTGGCTACTTACAAGATTTTTTGCAGACATCTGTTAACAGTCATGTGGTATGGATTAGAAAACGATGTTATTAGAGATGGGTTTGGCGATGATCGTAATTCAGACATTGGTCACATAGCCGCTAACATCGATTCTTTGAAGTATACTATTATTTGATGGCAGAGAAAAAGGAACATCCGTACGCTGCTTGGGTAGAAAAAGTATTTGAAGTGTATAAAAATTATAGAAAACAATGTCCGTTTACGGATTTTGATCGTGAAAAAGTTTGTTGGAAAGTATTGCGTTCGAGAAATATAGATTTTGTAGTTACCGATTGGAAACTTTTTTACCCTCAAGACAGGAATGGGTTAGATGAACGCGCATTTGTTGTACGTTTTGAATATTGTGACGACGAATCTGGTGAAGTTGTTATAGCGTTTTTCTTGGCAATGGGTTTCAGAGAGTTATTGGTGGTCAAAGAAACCCTTCACAAGTACAGAGATATCATTTGGGAAAGAACCCGTTCATTTTTTGACGGAACTTTAAAAACAAACGATAAACATACGCGTTTTTTAAAAGAGTGTAAATACAATGTAGTTTCATACATACGTAAAAATAGTCGACAAAAATTCTTTGAAAAGTATGAAATTTTACCACTGTTCAAAAAATGCTTCTTTAAATGAAATAAAAACCGCCAATCATTTTTCATCTATAAATTTACTGTTACGTTTTGCTATGATTTTTAGAGTAGTATTTTCCTTAAGAGATGAACTGTATAAAACGACCTGTCATGCAGACGGTTAGTCGTTAATCAACAGCGTGTGTAACCATGGAGTACTTATACGGTAAAGAGTTGTCGGAGAAAAGGGAAGATATTGTAAAGAAAATCACGATTAGAATACCTGTTATGAATAACATGTATCCGAATATGAAGACACAAGTGACATGGGTTTTGATGGATGAAGATGGTGAAGAACTTTACAAGAGAACTACCGAAGAAACGATGAAAACACCCTATGAATTTGACAAAGTATGGAGCGAAATGAAATATGGGATAGAAAGGGCGAGAGGAAATGTTTGTAGAGAATGCAAAGCTTTATATTTTCACCAGTGCGCGATTAAGGAGTTCCAAACTTGTCATTGTAAAGACTGTATAGAAAATAAAAATGTGAAATGTCCATTCAAAGAAGCTCGTATGCACGGATTATTTTGTAATTGTAAATTCTGCACTAGGTTTGGTCTCAAATGTACACCATTTTAAAATAAAAAAGACTTGTGTTTTGTAAAACGATTTCATTTTAATATGGCAACGCTGGTAGGTGCAGCTGATATGATGATGAATTATGCAAATACTTTACAAATAGAGAAAATAGCGTGTTGTTTAGGGAAATCTAAAGAGTGGTTGAAATCTCAACGCGCGCATGTTGTGCAGGAATTAATAAGACGGTATGATTACAAACAGATGTTATTGAATCGATGCGAGAAAACATTATCGACGAAATTTGTCGACATATCTCCAGAGAATAAATTACGAATGGAAATTGACGAGTTAACGACGATGTATACGGATTTTTTAAGAGAAAATTTAAAGTTAGATGAAGAACGGTTTGTCAGAACTTATGACTTGAAGGAGGTTGCAGAAGTACCACCATATTGCTCACCTCACTTGTACCAATACGAATACGAATATGATGGAATGAAACTTATTATAATCAGTCCATTTCCTCAAGAACACACCTATTGAAAAAAATATTGTTTTTTTAAACCACATACAGAAGGATATTATATGTAATTATCCCGATTGTGCAATAAGTGATTGTAAAAGATATTGTCTAGAGTATACAGCATACATTTGTAAAAGTAATTCTATATCGTAGTACAACTTGATATAACAAGAAGAAATATCCTTTGAATCAACAAGTTCATTGTATAACTTAACAGCAATGTCTCTCAGTAAATGTTCCACAGTAAATTCTTTATTCATCCAACGTTGATGGATACATCGAGTTCTGTGAAGCACGTGTAGATAAATTGCCAAACTCTTTTCTTGAGCAATCAACTCCAACGGTATTTGTAACGTGGTTATCATGTAAAGATCTGGACCGCATTGGAAGATTTCCCAGAAGAATTTTGCATGGATTAATGGTCTTTTAAAAAAATAATCCTTACTGTGTACGAAATCTATAATGTCAACATTTGGGATGAAATGAAGATATAACCTATTATTATTGGGTTTTTTTTCTAGTCTTAAACTAAGTTTCTTTAACAACGCAATTTTACACAACCTCACCAACTTCATGTTGGTGACTTCTAAATGATGTCTTTGTACACGTAATAAGATCGTATTACGACATTAATGTTTTTTAATCCTCATATAAATAATAATGAAATTATATACATGATTGTGTAACTAATGATTCCATAAAAATATTTTTATGATATTTAGCATAAAATTGCAACAGAGAATTCATTTCTTCTTCGTGGTGGAAAAGAAAAGTGTAGATTCCAAAATGATTATATTTACATTTAGAAAATTTGAAACTAAAATATTGATATGATGCTGTATATAACCTATGTTATCAAACCCAACTGTTTGGTTACGAATATTTGAAGAACTATTAAGACATGATCCGTATCATCCAATCTTGTGGACGTTGTATTATGTTAGCATAACCTTGCTACCTATGAAACCATCATTACGACATGGGATTAAAGAAGTGGATAGATACGTTTGTGATGAACGTGGACAAAATTTTTTGAACGTCGGTCTTAAAATGAATGAAGAAGTAATTGATGAAAGAGTGCTTAATGGAATTTTGGTGTATGCCGACTATGACCGAATAGACGCATTAGTTCAGTATAAATACTCTAATTACTATATACCTTTAGAATGGATATATAAATTTTTTGTAAATAACAAACGTTTTTATATTTGGGGTGAAGGATGTTTTTGTTGTCGTTCGAATATTTACCAACACAATGTTTATTGCGTTTGCAACAAGAAGAGCAGTTTGAATGTGAATGATTTAACCAAGCTAAATGAGCGAATGTTTCACCCGACTATCCCTAGTGAGAAAATACATTTCTTCCCTTCATTATTCCGAAATCTAATTGGTTGGGATGAACTTAAGACATTAATAAATCGAAATAGGGAGGACAATAGATGTTTTTTTGATGTTTTACAGCATGACGATTTAATTATGCTCTATCATACCTTAGCATGCAAATTGTGTAAAAATTACATTAGCGCTTTTTTTAATAGATGGGTTATACCTACTTTGAAAGAAATGCATTATGAGAAGACGATATACTATGGTGCAGATCATTTACAAATTCTTCAATATAGTCAGGATAAAAACATGTGTGATAGATGTGAACTTGTATATTACCGTATAAATAGAGCGAATAAAATTATATTTGACTAGTTGTATTGGTGTGAGAGAGAGAAAATGAGTGTCAAAACGTTTTTTTTCACGTTATCTGGTCAACAAATTGAACATTTGAAATATATTCTTGATTTCAAATGGAAAATACTCGATAGTGTACGTCACAACGAGCAAGATTTGTATCGTGCGTGGAAAACAGATTGTGAATATCCACATCCTAATTTCACGCTTTATCGTCTTGTTAAATTTCGTTATGTGAAATATTGTCGGATGCATGTAGAAACGTGGCTGCATCCCGAGAAAGAAATATTGTTTGGTGTTATCCAATTTCAAAAGCGAAGAACGGAGAATTCCATTAGCAATTTGTTTGCAAAATTTTGCGGAATTCATCCAATACGGTTTTTACCCGTTCATAAACCGCTTGAATTGGCTAGATACTACATGCGTTCTATGAAAGAGGCATATAATGTGCGTGCTGAAATTGAAAATGTTCAACATGGTGTTTTTGATTATGGTGGATTTTACAATTCTCAAAATAGAATAGACTACTACGATAAGCTTTACGACATATGTAAACATAGACAAAAAAGTCTTTTTTATAAGGCAAAAGACAATTTGAAAACTCTAGATGCACGCTTCGAATATTTTATCGATCTATTTTATAAAAACAATTTTGCAAATGTGCACGGACAATTATATTTGTATTAATAAATTTTATTTATATTCGTGTGTAAAAGCGTGGTGGTATTATTCCGAAATGTCTATTTCTAAATCCGGGTGGTAATGGTACAGTTGATCCACCTTTTTGTGTTTTTTTTACTTTCAATATACTACCCCATTTCGTTAGTTTTTTTGAGAGTGCTTTTTGTGTTGCCAACCGTAAATTCTTGACAGCTTTGGAGATATTATAACCACCTTTTTGACGTTTTTTACCACGTTGTCTTCGTCCTATATAGGGTCCACCACCTTTTTGTCTATACATTGAGGATTGCTTTCTATCAAAATGTAATCTGTTTTATACATATAAGCGAGAAGTTTTGGAATTCTGCACGCTAAATCGAGAAGAAAGTCTTCTTTTTCTCGAGGATAATGAATATCTGTACATACGTATTGATTCTCCCATATGAATCTATCGTAGTCTTTATATACATGTGCCAGTTGCATTGTACACATATAAAATTTCCCGATAATTTTTTCTCCTCTGTACAAGTACACGCATACACCGGGTTCTCTATGAGTAAAATATCTTAATCGATCAGTTTGATACAATGGTATTTTATGATAGTGACATATAATGGAACTCATTCTTACAATAAGATAAATTATCACCTCTGATTTCTTTTATATATGTGCGTACACCTCCTAAGCAAAAATCAATTTACGTTTGTTTGTAGTAAATTAAATATGAGAAAAAAACAGAAAGGGGGTGTTCTTCCTCTATTACCCTTGGCATTGGGTGCAGGTTTGGCTTTACCTATGTTTGGCAATATGTTTGGGGGTAAACAAAGAGGCGGGAGTGTATTTCGTGGACGAAGACAGCATGGAAAGATAAAAAAAAAGACAAAAAGGAGGTTTGGGGCTTGCTGCCAGTAGGATATTTATGGACTATTATAATAAAAATAGAAAGCAAAAAGGAGGTATTTTGCCATGGTTAATGTTTCAATAGCGATGAAGAAAAATAAGCAAGTGCAATGGGTTGTTTGGGCAACAGAGCCGGAGATAGATTATTTCGAACGTTGGAAAAAAAAACCGCAAGAAGAAACGTCAAAAAGGTGGTCTTGACCGCGGAATGACGTGAGATTTAAGAAGAAAGAAACAGAAAGGCGGTCTTATATGAGAGATTATGAAACATTATGGGAAATCTGTAGAATAGAAAAATTTATTAAAATTATTAATGAAGAAAAAGACTCTCTCGTTGTTGTTGCGTTTTATTGATTGAATTTTGCCCAATATCCTTCACCGTATGGTACAAATATTTCTTCATTGGGTTTTATATTGCGTGAAGATTCTAGAGCAAAATCGTGATTTCCTTTA